>CAKNYM010053140.1:316720-367825 GCA_932195095.1 Andricus curvator | reverse complement strand
ATTTAATTTATAACTCCATCTAGTCTGAGGACGTTAAATATTTTCTGCATTAGAGGATATAACTTTGATCGATATTGTAGATTTCCATTTTCACAGTGTGTGTGAAAGGATTTCTCTTTGGATCGATTGTTTCCATCTCCGACGATAATACAGATTCGTAGTGAAATAGTTTAAAATTCAACTTTTCGAGTTGATAATGCAACTTTCTTTCAAAAAATCGTCTTTTTGGCTAGAAAATTTAACTATTCAGAAAGTCAGAAAGTTCAGCTATTTTGTTATTAATGCAATTGTTTGGTTGAAGATTAATATTGTTGTTCTTAGAAATTCTTGAAATCTGAGCAATTTGAAGTGTTACATATTGAATTCAATTTGATGTTTACATGAATTTTATTTAAAAGTACACGAGGGGGCGGGGATCAATTTTATTGCTTTTGCAACTATATATTCATTTTCGCTATTCAAATTGTGTCGGTTATTTTACAAAAGAACACTTTTTCATAATCGACAGAAACATTTTTGGAAAGAAAAAAACTTAAATTCAGTTTTGAGTTTCGGTTCTTTTAGGTTGCAAATTAATTTTTTGAACTGAAAACTGAACTATTCCGGTTGAAGATTCATCATTTTAGTTCAAAGGTGAATAAATTGGTTAGAAAATTATTTCATTTAGTTGAAAATTCAACTGTGTTGTTAAAAATGAATCTTTTGGGGTTTTTAATTCAATAATGAATCACACATTAAAATGTGGTCAAAATGACGTCCGCTTATCCCGATAACTCTCATAGTGCGCTTATCACAACAGCCGAACGCTAAGCGCTCAATATTTTGAATTAACTGCAACACTAACAGTCTGATGGTAGAAATGTTTCTAGAATAAGGACAGCATCAAGTGCGGTTGGATAATTAAGCGTACAAACTTGACTACCAGTTTGCATCAGTACAGGCTAGGGTAGATGCCGTCCCTTGTGAATACAGTATGACTGCCGAAAATATTTAAAATTGGTACTTTTCAATATATTGACATAAGTATCATCAATTTTTGCAATTACCCGTGGAGGCTGTTCATTTTTAAATTCAGTCATATGCCTCTCTATGAATTGTTGTCGCGTCAGGGCATCAAATCCAATATTACGAAGAACAAAGTGTTGCATTAGTGATTGCCTGACAGTAGCAATGACGAGGCTATTCGAATATTGGAACATGACTTTCAAAAAGTCGTCAGAGAGCCCTTGTCGTACCTTACACAAGAACATTAAAAGGTCATTCTTGCTGATGTACCTGTACCTATCTTGACGGGGTACTCTATCACAATAAGCAAACAATTCAAGAAACTCTTCTTTTGTCACAGGAGAAAAGGATTCGAATTCATTATCGATGAAACTATTTTCATCCTCAAACCTCGTTTGATTTCCTGCTACATCACGCAGGCCTTGTAAAAATGCTTGCAATTGCTATCTTGGGATAACGTAAGGTCTTTAGACAGAATGCAAGCCAGGAAACAAATGCTTTGGAATGAAGCCATCATCGTTTAAATGATTTCTGCAAGATTTGACATTATCAGGGATATAGATTGTAACCGAGCAATTCGTACCCCGCACAAACACACCTAAAAACTATAAAATTTAGCTTTAAAATATTATTGGGTATATGAGTTTGGAATCACGAATCAAATCCACGGGCTGTCTGGGAATAGTTAGGATACTAGCCGAGAATATAAGGGTTCTACGGCTAGTATTTAAAGAGAATGTTAGAATTGTGGGAATTCCTTTATTTGACTTAGACTCAAGTTAATTAAATTCAATAAAAATCTTAAAATACTAAATAAACTCAAAACTAGAAACTCATCACCTGTCGAAACTAGGGAGGTTAGGTCATTCGACCAGAACCAATACTTGCCAGACCACGGGATTCCAAGTTATAGAATCCTCATTATTTCTCTAATTTCTTTCGTATTACTTTATTTCATATTCAAGTCGAGTGGAAAGGGTTGATCAACCACCCCAACACAACATTAACAACTGTCAGATTCTACGAGGTTGGCTGCAGTGGATCTCTGCTGTCGCCAGGTACTAAGAACAGGAGATTTTCCTGGCGCATGCGTAGTGGATGGGATTCCCGCACGTGCAAGAGCGCTCGGAAAAACAGGACTAAGCTGCCGCAGAGAATCTGCGCGTTGAACCGAGTCAGCCCACCCCTGGATCATCGACTAGCGACAGACCACGGAGGCCTGCGTGGCATACAACGCACTCCGACTCTGCGCCACCACACTGCTGGGAACCGAACCTGGCAGTTGTCCTTTTCCTCCAGTCGTTCCTCTCACTCAGTAGTTCTACGCTCTTTACGCGAGTGGCGCTCCGACTCTTATGAGAAGGAGAACGGAGACGCCACTCTGAATATTCATTCGTGATTCTAGACTCGCAGGGAGTACTTCGCCTGTCGAGTAAAAGAGGATTGGAGGAATTTTGATTTGGAAAAATAGGACGAAATCAAAGTAGTTAAAATGAGAGGACGAGCACGAGGAAGTAGGATACTGCCAGGTTGGTCCCGGCATATTCTCTGTTAAATTGACCTCAAGTAACTTGTCGCGTTCAACGTCGTGTGTCGAATTAGTAGACACACGCCGTTGAAGTTTGTTAATTGCTGACCTCGGTCAAGGTCAATAGTCGAGTCGTTTTCTTTAAGAATAGAGTCAGTGAAATTGCCGTAGGTTCTCAAATATTTGCTGGGTTAACATCGAACCCCGCTTGGCCGGATAACATAGCTTAATGAAATCACAAAGTCGTAATTTGTCCGAGTGGTCACTTAGACCACTCCCTAGTCAGAAAATCGCGCACAGTAAAGATGGCGGGTACTTTTCACCCGGTCTGAAATGTCAGCGTTTCCAGACGGTAGCTCTCGTTTGAGTGGGGCGAATGCCCACTCGTCATAATTGTCGCTTGTTTATTTGTGATCCGATGCCTGAGTGATTGCTATTTTTGTGGCCTCTCCCCTTGCGTTACTCCGCCACTCTGCTGGGGCTGTAGAGCACATAATTCATTAACTCTTTCGAACAAAAAAAACATTGTAATTATTTAAAGTATCTTTTGGATAGTTTTAGGTTAGGAAAACTATCTGGCGCCCTTCAGGCATCTCTTGGACTCATTTTGAGTCCAAGTTTAGGTAAAATTTCGAACAAAATAAAATAATCGGCAAAAAGCAGGTCATAAGATATTTTCTGCAATGAAAAGGCATATCAATTTCAGCATTGGAAAACATGCAAGTTTGACTTCCAGTTTGAGTCAATAGGATAATTCTCATACAAGAAGGGTCATCTTCAAATGCAGCTATTTCATTAAGAATAGGCTGATTACAGTTGAAAAATATTCTAGTGATATTCGTGATAATAAGCGGTGGCCTAGTAAATCCCTTACTTCTTAGAATAGCGATTTCGCAATTATTAGCATCTGTCTAGGAGCATATTCCCTGCCGCAAACGTAGTAATGCAGACGATGTCTGAAAGCCATATTGAAATGCTTGTTCAGGAATCTGGAAATACAGGGTTTTTTCATTGTAGAATCCTATTATAATTATTGGAAAACCCACTTGGTGATAATAATAGTTCAACCTAAATTGACCACAACTACTAATTTTCAACAAAATACATATATTGACAGCCAAATATCTGAATTTTAAACTAAAAATATAATTCAAGACCAAAAATAGGATAATAAATTTATAAGATAAAATACCACTGGGAAGTACTATAGGTATTTACACTATGGTTGTATCTTTTTGTACTCATTTCATAAAACTTGGTTTCCTCATAGTTATCAAATAAATTTGCTTCCTCATAGAGGAAGCAAATTTATGCTTTTTTAAAATTTATGCTTTTTCTCTAACAAAATAAAAAATAGACACTTTCAATATTTTTCAAGCTTGTGTTTCTATCTTACCGAAAATCTTATATTAAGAAAATCAGAGACATCTTCAAAATGTAAATCTGCTCGTCTCGAAGACGCAAACAATTACATCAAATAGATTACTATTATATTCCATGGCCATGGAATTTCATGAAACGTTTTTCGTTAGGACAATCGAGGAGTCTCGAAAACGCGAGGTTCTTCATTAAGTCATGTGGCGCGTCTTAATGATGCGAACAAATGTATCAGATATAATACTGTGGTATTTCTAATATCAACAAAAATTTTCTAATATAAACACAACAAGCAATGTTTTTTACTTCATAAATCGGGACTAGTAGGTCATGAAGGGTTCCAGAATAGGTCGATCGAGGAATCTGGAAGACGGGAACAAATACATTAGATATATTATTGTTGTATTTCAAATATCAAAAAAAATTTCCTCATATAAACAAGATAAACAATATATTTCGAAAAATTATAAACAGGTGTTGCTAAATCATGAGAGGACATGAAAGTTTCTTCATGAAGATGCGAACAAATGTATCAGATATAGTCCTGTAGTGCTCCTAATACCAACAAATTTTTTCTTATACAAACGCAATAAACAATTTTTTTTAATTTCATAAATCAGTACTAATAGGTAATAAAAGATTCCACAATAGGTCGATCGACGCGTCTCGCAGGCTCGAACAAATACATTAGATATAGTATCGTATTTCGAATATCAACAATTTTGTCTCATATTAACGTGGTAAATTTGCTTTCGAATTTCTGAAGGAGAAAAAATACTTCTAATTATCAAAGAAGTCGATTTGAAAATTTAGGTCCTTACAAACCTCACTCTATGAGGCAGAAAAATAAACTTTTTTTTATCTTTTTGCGAATAAGACTGACAGGGGCATTGACGAATGATTGAAGTCTCGCGAAACATAATATATTGCCTCCTTAATATAATTACCAGTTACATGTAAGATGTCGAACCGACGTTGGATCACAAGAAATATATTTTAGTTTTGCATTTTCTTAATTGAACTAATAGTTTATAGGATTGTGGTTTACATCAGCATTTACAAACTCTACTTTAAAATTCCTCATGATGAGGCGCTTCGGTCCTACTCGAATGTCATCGATTTCTTCTGAGTTCAATTGCGTAACCGTGCCGCTTTCAATGTTTATTTTCAAACGTCTCATACTGGAATTAAAATTTTTATACATTCCAGTAAGAAACTTATGACTCTCTAAAATTGCAAACACGTCACCATCGGATGTTGACAATACAATTTGTTCTTGTGTTGGCAGAGGCCCAAACGTAGCCGCTCCTGTTTTCACTTTTATTGATCTATTGGCGGGAAAAGTGTATCTCCGAAGTTCGAATATTCGTTGCGGATTCGAAAGACAAATAAGCCGAATGGATTCAAGTTTTTCTATTTCACATCCATTTCCGTCAGGAGACGGAAGCCTTATAAGATGAACCATGGACCTGGTAGGAAGATTACTGCTTGCAAGAAGAGGCCGTGCAGGAGGACTCCTGGACCTGACACGGAGAGGAGGCTCGGTAGGAGCCAGAGGTCTCTCAGGTGAATAGCTTTCCGAAAAATTAGAAGGTCTGGCACGACGAACACCAGGGATGGGTTCGCCATTAGGTAAACACTCAAACTGTGAACTTAGCTCTGTAAAAGAAAGAGAGGATTACATTTCTTCATTAGGTACGTTAGTATTTCCACCAGGCATGATATTGTCCACAAAATTTTAAAGAATTTCACATGATTTAAGCGACATGGTAGGACCTCCACCTCCAAGCGACAGATATTATATCATCCGCTTATTGCAGCCAGGTTCCAAATATTTCTAACATAAACACTAGTACACAATTCAGTTTATTTTCACTCGAGAAATGCAAAGACTCGAACGGCGACACGTGCGTACCAAGCAACTAGAGGTACATGTGGCTTGGCCGCGTGGAGCGCTATATCACTAATCAAATCTATCAATTGGGTTCACTGGTATATTCAGTAATGCTGTTTTAGTTGAGTCACTTAATGCTTCACAACAGATAGGCTAGCGAGACCCTAATGTGTCTAAAGGACATTGAGCGACCCAAGGGTGAAAGCTTTCTCCATCTATCTCGAAAGGGCCTTGCCATGTTTTTGGCACGCAAGTATGGCTTTGAGATGACGACCCAGTGACATTTTCGTACCTCCGAAAGCACCGATCACAAGGACAATTACTTTAACCGAATATTTTGTGTACAGTCGCTGCAGCTCTCCTCCTTTTCAATCCCCTATGCAGTGCGGTTGTAGTGGGCCGGAGCCGAGAATTTTATCATGAATATAGTTCGTTTCTCGAAATCCTGGAGAACAATGTTAGGCCTCAAGTTTGCAATGGATACTGCTGCCCGAAAATCGTATTTCCAGAAATTGACTCTATCTCCCTCGGAGCGTTCGGCAGGTAGGGTCGCGGCCATTGCCGTAAGAGCGACAAAGATGGTAGTAGAGCACTCTTAGCGCCGCATTAGGTCCGTAGAGATATGTCTTTCCCGCGTGAGTGGGACACCTGAATAGTATGTGTCCTAGGTATTCAGCATGTGCATGCCACACTCTGGACCTACCGCTACAAAATTCTTGACGTAAAATGCCGTCATGGTATACTAAGGTGGAAATGACACCATCCTGGCATGCAAAAATGGAACCTCTGTTGCTGTACATTTTCTTCCGCGGCTTTGTAAAGGGACGCTCCTTTACCAAGCATCTCGTGTTTCCTGACCATTTCTTAGGAGAGGATCTCTTCTATTTGCAATGGTGTAAGCTGTACCCAGAACAACTGGGTTATGAAGATATTTGAGATTCAGAAGTCCGCGTACGCCTTGACGGCGTGAGATGTATAATCGCGGAACGGACGAATTAATATGCAAGCACTTATGCATATGCATCATCTTACGTGTGGCGATATCAAGAGCCTGAAGCTCGTTCTTCGTCCATCGAACCACCCCAAACGAGTAGAGTAGAAGCGGGACGGCAAGCATGTTAGTCGCAGATACCTTGTTCAACGCCGACAGATTGGAAGACCAAATCTGTCGAAGAAGATGCTTGTATCTGCTTCGGAAAGACTCCTTTACTGATATTACGTTCAGTATGCGTCTTTGAGGCACGCCAGTTATCCAAAATTTAAAGCACTCTGAAGTTGCTTTGAACTAGAGGCATAGATCTTCAGGTCATTCACATAAAATATATGGGAGACCTTATGCTCGCGATGATTAGTGTCGTCACATTCTGGTACCCAGAAGAATTGCGTAGTTCGAAAGATAGTGGCAGAAGTGTGATACGAAACAGCAGAGGTCTCATGGTTTTTCCCTAAAAGACGCTCTTCTGAAAGGTGACGCTGTTCGTTGTCACACGATAATTTCCAGATGTGATATTGAATCTAGTTTTTCAAAGGGGCATCAATCTCTTTATGCATCTCACTATGTGTCGATGAACCTTCAAGCTTTCGAAGCCAGAGACGCGCTAGTAAACTGCTGCAGACGCCAAAGCTTTCGCCGCACCATAAACTAAACAATTGAAAGCCCAGAGGTCCGACTTCTCCGGAATCTGAATGTTAACGTTTCTTCTGCCTGCTTTTCGCGATCGGTCTTAATATCGCCATCTCATCTTCGTCTATGGCTTGTTCATACAGCGCTTGGGGAAGGGTTCTGCCTGAAGGGCTTTGCTGAAGTTCGGGGTGTTTCTGGAACCACAGAGTATGCATACGCGCCATCAAGCCTCCGTATACAGGGATAATGCTGATACCGTACCAGTCCAGCAAGTCATCCTTGAGTCGATTCGTCCACTTAGGGTCCTTTATCAGAATATGTAATCGGTTCGGCATTTTTAAGCCGCACGGTTGAATATTTTTGTCTAATTTTTCGCATACGACATCTACATAAGCATATCTCGGAGCAAGCAGCTCCGGTTTTTCGATAAAATGTTTATATTTTGTTTAATAATCAAAAAACGTGAGAACAATAGCAGTGAAGCTCAGGATTAGCTGTCTATGCATTTCCCCAGCGTGCCTGTTCACCCTCGTCAAACTTCGGTCGGCAGACACCCCGGAGCGACTCGAATTATCCGGAACGAATGAACCCTTGCATTGTTATGAAATCACGGCCGGTTAGAAAAACTGACATTATGGAATCATGGATTAATTTAATTTTAATTAGCAGAATCAATTTATTTATAAAATTACAAGAAAGTGTATTTTTCAACATTTTTTCCACATGAATAATTTTTAATGCTTAAGGAGAGGGTTTCCAAGTATTTTTTTTAAATAACTCTAACTTGGTTAAACAATTATTATTTATTTAAACATATGTTTCCCCCTGTAAGTCGTAAGAAGTGTGAAAAGTTATTTTCCGGAATGAACGACACAATGAACATATTTATAGAGTAAGATATTTTCTTTACTTTTTAAAAAACCTTTTATTTGTTTAAACAATTTTTCCCTGTGAATCGTGAAAAAATATTATTTTCTGCAATTAATGACACAATTAACGAGTGGTGAAAGTAGTTTCTTTGGTTTAAGATATTTAGCAAGTCACTACTCGGTTCCGCATTTTGAGGCTACACGGTTGAATATTGTTGTCTAATATATCGCGTACGTCATTTACATAATCATATCTTAAAGCAAACATATTTGTAATTATTTAAACAATTCTCATTCGTTTAAACATTTTGTGTTCTTGGAATCGTTATAAATTATTATTTTTCGAAGTTAATGTCTCAATTAACGAATGTTGATAGTCACTTTTTTTCAAAGGTATTTACTAATTCTTGCAACAATTTTAATTTTTTTAAACTGTTGCTTCTCCTTTAAATTTTGAAAAGTACCCAGTATCATTCGGAGCCCTATTCAAAAATATTCTCAAGGACCAATCAAAATCTTATACAATTACCAAATTATCCTGGGTACAGGTCACATGGTCCCAAACAGAAGAGATCCTCTCCTTAAAATGTTCAAGAATCCTGAGATGATTGGTAAAGGAGCTTTACTTTTAAAAAACCGCGAAGCAGGCGGCCGAGACCCTTGGCCTGAATCTTAACATCAAATGTAAGGGAAGTGCATTACTCCGTCTAGATGCATCACTTCTAAAAGTCTAGGTAAATAGAGCAGAGGTCAAAAACTTCCGCCAACACTTGCTCGACAAAAAAATGCACGAAAACTTTTACAGAAATGTAGAAGATCAGCCCTTGTTTCATCATCATTTCCACCTTAGTATACCGTGACCGCATTTTACGTCAAGAAGTTCCTACCCAGTGGGCAAAAAATTAAGGATGTCCTAGAGACGTCTTCGGGACATCCCTAAGACGTCTTTTGTAACATGTCGTGTGGATATCCTAGGGATGCTCTTAAGACGTCTAATGTCAGTACGAAAGATGTCCCGAGAACGTCCTATGTCTTTAAGACGTCTTTAGGACATCTTTAGGACATTATACGCCTTAGAGACGTTGTTTGGACTGACATTGGACGTCCTAGGAACGTCCCAAGGTCGCCTCTGGATGTTCATGGTTTTGTGCCCACTGGGTAGCGATAGGCGCAGAGCTTGTCATGCACAGGCTGAGTATCTGCAATACTAACTGTCCATGTGTCCCACTTACTCGGGAGCGACGTATCTCCACAAATACAATGCGGCCCTGAGAGTGCCCTAATACCATCTTTGTCGTTCTGACGATTTGGTCCGCGGCCCTGCCCTGCCGAACGCTCTGAGGGAGATAGAGTCAATTGTCCAGAACGAGAAGTAACGAATTTTCGGGAACTACAAGTTTCGCATAGCAGTCTGCATTGCACACTCGAAACCAAAAATTTTTCTCCAGGACTTCGAGAAACGAACTATATTCGTGATCGAGGTCTTGGCTCCAATGCAAAGTCGAGGCCTGAAATCGTTATCCAAGACTTAGAGAAATTAACTATATTCGTGATCGAATTCTTGGCTCGGGCCGACTACAACATCACAGCCAGGGAAAAGAACTTTTAGCAAAGTGAACATTTTGAAATCTTGAGTTCAACTCTTTGTCAAATCTAAAAATGTGTTCCTAAAAATTGGTAAAAATCGGAAAATCAAGAGTAAATCATACTCTTTAAATCTACATGAAGAGCAAGATTAAATATAACGTAATTGCTGAATATTTATAAAAAATATTTACTCGTCCAATAGGAATGTTTGGAAAGGCAAAAGTCCGAAATAGGCGTTAACCTTATTGACGCACTGAGTGTGGCACTCAGCCTAAAAAACGGCAATATCCACCGCAACCACCTCCTTGTCCTGCCAACCCAAGACACCGGGAACGCTTATAGCATTACTTTAGAGCCCTGGGTTATTGGCCAGTTAACCGTACTTCGGCTTGCTTCCGCTCTTGCCAGCCTGGCATTAGCCTTCTTCCTGCCAAGATGCACGTATGGTCCTCAGCAGTGCGGCAGTATCGCGCAACGGGCTCGTCGGTCTTTGAAATCTTGGTTGAGCACTTCTGAGGCTTCCTCGACGGGGCTGCCTCTCTAAACCCTTCGCAATTTATTGTTCCCGGCAGATGAACGGTCCCGGGTTTTCCGTCTTCGGCGGCGCAGAAATTCACTAGTAGTCGGTAGTAGTTTGGTAGTAGTCTCATTATGGTTCGGATGTGCGTATCTATACCTGCGCAAGAGACTTTAACAGTCAAGGCTAAGACGCATTGCTGAAAATATTCACTTATTTATATTGCAGTCAAAAAAGAGACAGAGACAGTCGCTGGTAGGGACTGGCCTTCCTACGGTCATGGTGGGTTCACCCAGAATCTGAAGTAGACCAGAAGTAGTCAGAGGAGTAGTCAGTTAGTCACAGTGATCATGGGATAACAATTTCAACGCAGACAGTTTCGACGCGAAATTTCCTAGTCAAGTACAAATTGTCAACCGGTGAAAAGAAATGTACCCAAACTTATTTTTTTTATTGATAGATATATTATTATACTATCATATTCACCAATAGAATCAAGGATGATTGCCAAGTTGAAGACCAGCGTGTAAACGACCCTCATTTTGTACAAGTGGAAAAAAACTGATTAATGTGTTGATGAAGAATTTGGATAAGAATGTCAGAAATGAATATTCTCGTGCTTCATTATAGACTATATAATACTGTATATATGGTACCCTGTATATGGGTAATTCTGCACATACAGGGCACTTTTGACATAAGAAAAATGTTCACCTTTTTTTTAATTCGTATTCTGTACTTGAAGCTAGATTTAGTAGCACTAAAAAAGGGTCTATCCTATTTAATGAAATGAGGTAATGTAATAAAATGTTCAACCATAAGAAAGAAAAAGACACAATAATTATCTAGCAGAAAAGCATATATTTAAAAATAGTTTATTATATATTTCCTATTGGAATATAAACTATGATCTTTTTTGTACAATATAATCAATAGTTTTGATATTTTATTCCGTCAACACGAAAATGCCCTGTATTAGAGAATTACCCATATCCTACAGTCTTTATATTACAGACTGTATACGTCAAACTTAATCCTTCGAGATATTTACATTTTATTGAAGTCAGTTTCAAAGATTAACATGCAATTACTAAATTCATTTGACTTGAGGTAAACAACTCCATAAATTCTTGAGTTGAGATGTAAAAACTTTCCTTCTCTTTATAGAACACGTGGAGACTCAGAAGACGATTATCTTCGCCAAATGACTTAATTTACTTTATCATTATTTATGATTAAAGAAAGTATTAGATTTCTCGGAAATTCTACAATTTGGATTTTCAAGGGATCCTCACGTTTTAATACCTCCTGATAATTGTTTGAACAATTTATTATAATTCAGAATAATATTTTCTTAGAATATGCTACATAGTTGCAGTTTCTTCTAAAATTTCCCTCTTTTAGTCCACTTTTCAATTATAGGGAGGTAGTAATTAATTCAAGTTTACACAAATAATTGTTTAAACAACTTCTTATAGTTTACAAATATCTTTTCTCAAAGTAATTCTAGAAAGTTGCGGATTTTTCTGAAATTTTTAGCATTTTCGACCTTTTAGTTAGAAACAAATAATAAGTATCAATAATTATATTAATTTGAACAAACAGGCTCTCATTAAGCACTTCTACGAAAAATGATCAGAAAATGATTCTTTCTATTGTTTATTTATTATTTCTTCATAATTAAAAAGACAAAGAAAACCACAACTTTTCAGAAAAACCGTAACCTTCATGCAATTATTCAAGAGAAGATATTTATAAAAAATAATGTATTGTTTAAGCAATTATATTTGTTAACTTAAATTATTACCTCCATTTAGGTGAAAAGTCGACAAAAAGTTGATAATTTCAGAAAAATCGCAACATTCTACCATTATTTAAAGAGAATATTATTGAAAAATAATAACAAATTGCTTAAACAATTATTTCTGTTAAATTTAATTGATCGTTGCTTCGCTCTAACTAAATTTTGAAAATAAGTTGAAAGTCGGAACAACGGCGTCCTTTTTCAAAAAAGTTAATTTTATTATTTTTGAACCTATTTTTTACGAATAAAAGAAAATCCACTCGTCCTATCTAAAAATTATGAATTAAAAATTTGTAGCTCTTTTTTGGATGAGCAACTTTCGTCTATTCGTTTTTTTTTCATGGCTTGTGTCGTTTTTCCAAAAATTTAATTTTTTAATTTAATTTTTTATGATTAAAACCAAAACTACGCGTTTTGTCAAAAAATTATCAATAACAAATTTTTGCAGATCTTTTTTGGATGTAAAGAAAAAACTAATTCAAAAGAATATTAATTAGGTTAAAAATGTATTTATTTGATGCAAAGTGTGGATGCATTTATATCAATGAAATATTTCTTTAGATGAACAAAATATTGCGTTTATATAATATAAATATTTATTTATTTAGTTAAAGGGAAGTTTTCATTCGATTAGTAGAATTAGGTTATTTATAACAAATATATATTTATTTGTAATCGCTTCCGTTTCCGGTACCGAATAGTAAAGTACGCGTGTTTGTTCTGTGCTACCTTTTTTGGTTTTGGCGACGAGCGTGGAGGTGTGATTGAGGCGAAAGGTGGTGAGGGAGGTCAGTGAAGTGAAGGGGTTGTGTGGAAGTGTGGGGAGGCTGTTTTTTAAGGTTAAAAGGGTTAGGAGGAGAGTTGAAAGTGATAATTTGGAGGTTAGTTGTCAAGGACGGAAAAGTGAGAGAGAAGATAGGGGACAGCAGATCGGTAAGATAGACCAGCATGCCTGTTACGAGGAGTCCAGTGGTTTCCGGTAGAGGGCAGCAGCAGGTAGACAACAAGCCCGGTGCTGATGATCTCACTGAGACCGGCGAAACGGGGAGTGGTAAAGGTGTTGCCGGAGATGGTGATGATGGCGAAGGCCAGTATGCTACGCCAGGAAACTTCGGGTGGGGAGAGAAGGAAGGGGGGCTAGTTGACAGGAGGACTCGAGGTAGGCTGTCAAATCGGAAACTGCTTAACAGATACAGAGCTAGCAGTTTAGGATCGAGACAACTTTTTGATAAATGGAGGCAGGGGGAGGTTTTACGGATAAAAGTGACGAGAGGGATAAGACGGAAGACAGCAAAAGGGAAAGTCGATCTAGAGAGCCTGGAAAATATTATTAAAGGGTTCAGAGAGGAAACAAACCGAAGTTTGAATGGCATGCAAAAGCGAGGGGAGGAGGTTTGGGAGGAAATGAGGAAAGTTAGAGAGAAGTGGGAAGAATGGGATCTGGTGTGGCGGCAAGAAAAAGATATATAGTTTGGAAGCAGTTGGAAGATATTGAGAAAAATATAGGATGAGTGAGGAAAAAAGAAAATTAGATATGGAGAAGCTGGCAGAAAGGGTGAGAAAACTAGAGTGTAAGTCTGAGGATATAAAGAAAGGGAATGAGGGGGTAAGAGAAGGAGAAAGAATAAAAGAAATGCATGAGAACGTTATCCTAGAAAATGTGAGAATGAAATCAAGATTGAGAGAGTTGGAAAGGAAAATGGAAGTAGAAGAGAAGACGAAACGGAGTAGGAATATAGTAGTGTGAAAGTGAGAAATGAGAAAGAAAAAGTTGATATCTTGAGAAATAAAAAAGCTTTGAAGGGAAGGGAAGAAAGGATAGAGGAGGATATGACGTGGAATGAAAGAAGGAGAAAGTGGATGACGAAACAGCATGGAGTGAAAGTATGAAAGGGAACACGGTATGGATAGGGAAAGACAGGATGTGGATAAATGGGAATGTGTGGATATGGGATGATAAGGAAGAAAAATTGAGTGAAGTGTGTAGGGAAGGCCCATGGCGACGAGCGGAAGAAGTGAAGACTAAGAATACAAGGAAGGAGGTAATGGAAACACTAGAGGGTGAAAGAAAAGAAGGAGGAGGAGACGGAGCGACGGGGTTTCCACAAAAGTAGGGAGGGGACATAATGATGAAAGAAGGGAGAAAGGAAGGAAAAAAGACGTGAGAGTAGCGTTTTGGAACGTATCAGGGGATATATGTGGCAGATGCAAGGGGCAAAGAAAGAGAAGGTAAAGGGCAGAAAGAAAGGGGGTATGGTGTCAGGAGTGAGGAAGGAATTGGTAGGAGAAAAGAGAATAGAAATGGGATTTGAGGACACGGATGGAGTAATGACGAGAATAGTGAAGATAGGAAAAAGAAAGGTGAGAATAGTTTGCGTTTACAGGAGAAGGGGAGAGGAAGAAGGTTGGAGTGTGATTAGGAAATGGGTGGCGAAAAAGGATGACAAATTGGTGTTGATAGGAGGTTATCTGAATGCTTAGACGGCGGAACAGGGAGGGGAAATATGGGATGAAGACAGTGAGACTTTCAGGAGAAAATCGAAACACAAACAGGTGGTCCAGGAGGGTAGGACTCTGTTGAAAATTCTGGGAGAAACAGGATGGTTTATTTGCAATGGGAACTCGGAAGGGGATGAGGAAGGCGAGATTACGTTTGCAGGGAAAGGGGAAACAGTGATTGACTACATTCTGGCCGAGGAAAGGGTAAGGAGGCTGTTGAAAAGAATGGAAGTAGGGAACAAAATAGGGTCAGAAAACTTCCCGGTCATTGCAACGTTGAAATGCGGGAATTGGGGAAGAGAGGGAAGGAAGAAGAAGGGAGCGACAAGGAAAAAAGCAAAGATGGGTAAATGGGGAGCTGATAAGCTAAGAGAATATACGGAAAGAATGGAAGAAGAGAATGGTTTGATTGAAGATGGGGGAGGCGTGGATGAGATTTTGTGTAAGATGAGGGGAAGGGTAGAGAAGATAGTGGAAGAAATTAGGCCAAGTAAGGAAAAAAGAAGGGAGAAGAGAGGACGGTGGGATGTGGAATGTGTAGAGAGTAAAGAGCGTATAAAGTTATCGTTGAAGAATTGGAGAAGAGGAGAGATAGACAAAAAGGAGTATAATAAGAGAAAAAGGGAACACGAGAAATTACTGGATGTAAAACGACAGGAGGAGAAAGTGAGGTACATGAAGGAGGTAGAAAAAGCAATAAAGGAAGGAAGGGAATGGGAAGGTGATCAATAGAGAAAGGAGTGAATGGAAAGGAATCAATGAAGAGATAAGTATGGATAAATGGACGGCATATTTCAAGAAATTTGCTAGGAGGGGTGGATAGCAAGGTGAGGGGGGATGGTAGAAAGATCAAGGAGGGAGGAATAGAAGGTGGGAATGAGTTGACCAGATAGGAGGTGAATCAAGCAATTGAGAAGTTAAAACGAAATAAGGCGACAGGATAGGATCGGATGGAGAATTAAGCGTTGAAATTTGGCGGAAGGAGGGTTGGAGAAGAGATTTGGGAAGTATGTAATAGAGTATGAAGAGGGGAAGGATGGCCGAAGGAGTGGAGAACAGGTTTGGTAGTTTCTTTATTAAAGAAGGGAGGGGGAAAAAGTGGAAGATTATAGAGGAATCACTCTCATGCCAGTAACGTATAAGATTTACGCGGAGGTGCTTAGGAAGAGATTAGAAGAACAGATAGATGAAAAAGGAAGTATTCCACACAATCAAACAGGATGCAGGAAGGGGATGGGGACAGTGGATAACATTTTCATACTAAATTATGTAGTCAACAGGAACCTGGGACAGAAAAAAGGAAAACTGGTCGCACTCTTTGTAGATTTTAAAGCACCTTTCGACTCGGTAAATAGGAAAGTTTTGTGGAAGGCAATGAAAGAAAGGGAGGTGGACAAAGAGCTGACTGAGAGGATGAAAGAGGTCTTTACGGAGACAAAGCCAAGAGTGAGGATCGGGGAACAGAAAGGAAAGGAGTTCTGGACAGGGAGGGGTCTTAGGCAAGGGTGCCCGCTAAGCCCGTTGTTGTTTAGCATATTGTTAGCAGACCTAGAAGAGAAAATGGAAAGGAAAGGTAAAGGGGGTATAGTTCTAGGAAATAAGAGAATATACTCGTGAGGGTACGCGGATGATGTGGTGCTTCTGGCAGATAATAAAAGTGGAATAAACTTGCTAATGAAAGGATTCGAAGAGTACGTGAGAGAGAAAGACTTGACAATAAATGTGACAAAGACAAAGATAGTATGTTTCAGGAAGAGAAAGAATGATGTGGAAATGGTAGAAGAATTTTGTTATTTAGGATTCTGGTTCGAAGCGGGAGGTGGAAGGGAGCTGTAAGTGAAAAAAGGATGGAAAGTGCGAGTAAGGTGATGGGTCAAGTATGGGGGATTGGAAAACGAAGATTCAAAGAGTACTGGAAGATGAGAGTATGGCTGTTTGATTCACTGGTATGGTCTGTGATGTTTGAGCGCGCCTAGGGCGCGCGACTATTGGATCTCGCGCTTCGCGCTCGATCATATATTTATCTCGCGCTTCGCGCTCGATTATGTATTCACCTCGCGCTACGCGCTCGGGGGTATTTACATCGCGCTTTACGCTCGGCTCCTCTAGATTTTTGAACTTCGTGTTCTACTTCGATGAAAAGAAAAAGTTTGTTTGCAAATATTATAAAATTATCAAAACCTCTACATATTAAGTGATTCTTAAATTTGTTTTTATTTTAGACTGAAAAGGAACTTTATTTACTCAAGGTTCTATCGACCTTAAGGAACACATTCTCAACCAGACACTCGCGCTTCGCGCTCGATATTTGATTTGAAAATCTTTTGAACCTTGCGTTCCACACTCGGTTCTGTGCACCGTATGATAGAAACAAAAAAGTTTGAGCGCACCTACGGCGCGCGATTTGGTCGTCGCGCTTCGCGCTCCGAAATACACTGATCGCGCACTTTGTGCTTCGTGTTATTTGTTCTTCATATACAAATTGTTAAATTTGTATTTGATTTCAAAAGGAAAGTAATGATATAATTTAAGCGACAAATTTTATTAGTTAACATTTTATTTTAGCTTGTGCCGTTTTTCAAAAAAGTTAATTTTTTGCATTTTGAATATATTCTTACAACAAAAATTGATTACAGGTTTGTAAATCTTTTTTGAATGCACAATTTTTGTTCATTCATCTGTTTTCGTACCTTGCATTGTTTTTTCAAAAATTTGATTTTTTTACTGTCAATGTTATTTTCACGAATAAAACAAAAACTACCCATCCTATTGAAACATGATTTGCAACAAATTTGTACCTCTTCCTTGGGTGAACAAATTTTGTTCTTGTCATTTTTTTCGTAGCTCGTGTTATTCGTCTAAAAATGTGATTTTTCTATTTTCAATGCTGTTTTTTTACGAATAAAACAAAAACTACGCGTCATATCAAAAAGTGAATAATAACAAATTTGTAGATCTTTTTTAGGTGCACAATTCTGGTGGAATGATCTTTTCTCGTATCTTGCATAGTTTGACAGCAAAATGGAATTTTGGATTTTTCATTATTTTTTTGTGCGATCAAAATTTGGATTTTTTATTTTTCGAAAAATTCAAAAATTTGTTATAAAAATATTATAGGGTGTTCAAAAAGCAACGTTTTTCTTCTTCAGACTTTTTTCCATATCGTGCGTTTTTCGGCTTAAAATGTTCATTTTCGTTTGGTTTTTGGAATTTTGAAAATGGTATAACTCCAGTAATTTTTTTTTATCACGAAAAGTCATGAGGATATTTTGTTCGTCATTTTGCGTACTACTAATAACCGTACATAGAATTTTCAAATCTTCAAAAAAAGTGGTCTCACAAATTTTCAAAATGTGCTCACTTTTTGAATTTTTATCCAAAATAGCTGGTTAACGAACTCGTTCTTTCTTTCTAGGCCATAAAAAAGTGTGCCAAAGCTTAATCAAATCTGATCATTTTTTCGAAAGTTATCGTGGCTACACACAGACAGACTACAGACTACAGACAGACAGACACCTTGGTAAAAATCGTTTTTTCTGACTCAGGAGGTCTCAAAACGTGGAGATTTGATGAAAACCGACTATGTGAAATTTTACATAAAACCAATGCCTTCTCATTAGAATGAGAATGTAAAAAGTAGAAAACATGCAAGAGAGATTTCTGAGATGGGTTATGGGGGAGAGCTGGAACTGCCCAGGTTATATGTTGAGAGAAGAAACAGGGAGAGAGAAATTGGTGATAAGGCAGAGGAAAAGGGTATGGAATTTCGAAGAGAAACTTAAAAGTGGTAAGGGTAGCAAAGTTGCACAAGCATGCCTGCAGGAAATATTAGATAGAGAGAGGAGAGCAAACACGGGACTTTCAAGATGGGAGGAGGAGAGATGGAAAGTTAGAAGAGAATGGAGAATTTTTGACGAGGGGAGGGAGTGGCAGGTAGTAGAGGGGGAAATGAGTAAGAAGCAGGAAGAGGAAAGGTGGGAAAGGATTATGGAGTCAAAATATAATAAATAGTATAGATTCATCAAGATGGAAGGGGTCCCAGAATATCTAGGGAAATTAAAAAAGAAGTGCAGGTGGTCCAGGATGATACGTTTCAGAATGGGAGAAGCTATGACTGAGTGTAAATATTGGATGAGTGAAGAAATGAAAGTGTGTAGGGTATGTGGGTATGAAAGGGAATCTTGGGAGCACGTGTTGAAAAGATGTACAGGGGAAGATGAAGGGGGAAAAAGCGTGGTAGATAAAGTTAGGTGGATACTGAGCGGTTTTGGACAAGGGGAAAAGTGGGTTAAGAGCTTGGAAGAGAGAAGGGAAGAGAGAATGCATGGGTGTGGAGAAAATCAAAATTCAAATATGGATATGGAAAATTAGTGTTGCGTGTCTTTTAAAAGCTTGAAGAGTAATGGTAAGAGGAAACGGAAGCCCTGGAAGGTCTTGAGCATTTGCTAGATAATAGTTATTAGCTAGTAAGATAATAGTTAAGAACTTGTAAATAATAAAAAGGCGAAGCGATTATAGATTAAGATAAGCATAAGGCATAGTGGTTAAGTGAAATTGTATAAGATGTAAAGGGAACGGTGCCCTCAAACCCGTAAAAGCGAGAGTAATAAAATACAACATATTTATTTGAAAAACATAATTATTTTGTTAATTTAAACATTTATTAATTTCGCTGGAAGAAATTTTTCTTTCAGTAAAGAATACGAAGGAGACTATTTCAAACAAAATATTGCTTCTAATCAAATCAATACTTCACTAAGATAAATGCCTATTTGCATTTAAGAGTTAGTACTTTAAGTATTAAAAAATAATTTTGAATGGATGAGAATAAATAAAACAAAATTGCTTAATATGCTCTCAACGAATTTATAAACAAAAGTTATTTTTCGGGATTGGCAATGCTTAGCTCATATAAATCCAGACTTTTGGTATAAAATGTGAGAAAAATTAATTTTGATTACATTTAATTGAAATTAGATGCTATACAGAAATTATAGAAATAATTTTGATCATTTATTTTAAATTATAAATATAGTTAACAATCCATATTAGTTGAGCACTATACAATAAAATGAGAGGATTAATATGGAAAGTAATAATTCAAAAAGTAGAAAAACTACAAAGGATGCTTTATTTTAGATCACTCGTCATCTCATACAAAAGTACACAAAAACAGCAAAAATCTGTAAATTCCTTTGATATCTTTCGAATCACTTGAAATCTAATTGAATTCTGTTGGCACCTTCAAAAATATTTTTAAATCCATTGAAATCTTTGAGTTCTGTCAACATTTTTAGAAATCTTCGGAAACCTTTGATCCCCTTACGAAGTTTTTTTAAACCTTTGACATGTTTAAAAATTTGTAAAAACCATTTTAAATCCAATGAAAATAAAATATATTCATTATCTAAATTTGTCCAGAAATCCTTAAAAATTTCTAAGCCCTCTAATGTCTTTGAAATACTTGGAGGTCCTATCATGTCTCTTAAATCATATAACATTATTTACCATTTTTTGACCATTTAAGCCCAGATGGAAATACCAACGTACTTCAAAAAAATGTAATCCTCTCTTTTATGCTGCAGAGTTAAGTTCGCAGTTCGATCTTTTCCCTAATGAGGACCTTATTCATTGTGTTCCTCGTGGCGGGCGTTTTTCTTCTTCTGAAAGAAATAACGTACCTGAAAGATCTCGATCTCCTGTCGAGCTTTCTCTTCGTGTCAGGTGCAGGTCTCCTCCTGCCAGGCCTTATCCTTCCTCATCCATACCTTTAGCTATAAAGCTTCCTTCGCCTGATGGACAAGAATGTGACATAGAACAACTTGAATCTATTCGGCTAACTTCCATTTGGAATTCGTGCCTGATATTCGAGCTCCGAAGATACACTTTTCCTGCCAACAATTTCATTAAAAAGAGAATAGGAAAGAGGTATGGGCTTATGCCAACCCAAGAAAAAATTGTAGTATCAACATCTAGTGGTGACGTGTTTGCAATATTGAAGAATTATTATATTCTTGCTGGAATATATAAATATGTTAATAACAGTATGAAGCGTGTGAAAATAAACATGGAAAGCTGCACGGTTACCGCTCTGACTAGAAAAGAAGTTGACGAAACTCCAGTAGGTCCCTGCCGCCATGTCACAAACAACTTTAAAATAGAGCATTTAAACCCTGGTGTAAACAACGATACTCAAGACTATTAATTCAATTATTGAAAGGCAAAACTATAGAATATAGTGTTTGTGTTCTGAAGTCCTATCAAAAAGTCAATGAATTATGGTTCTCGCGGCTTTAATCTTTCCTCAGAGCCCCAACCACTATTCTTCGGGAACAGATAAAGAAAGTTCCTCTCCATTCCCTCACCTTAGTATTTTAGGAGGAAAATTACACTACCGTTCGAAATTATATATACAGCTAGCGCGAGTGGCACCAAAAGTCACTGATGACTTTAAAACACGATAATCGGGTCTATATTGGCGCTAGAATATTTGTTAAAAATATTTTAGGAAGCCTATGCAATTCCATGTCCATGGACCACTATTAGAGATATTTCTAACTTCTCGAGAAAAAAAATACCACTCTTGTACCGAAAGAGATTCAGCTTCATGGTATAGCAATAATAATTTTATAATAATTTATACTGAAACGAGAACGCCACATTCATGAGATCTCTTAATTAATTCTTAATGCATATGGGATTGCGACTGCGTATGCTAAAGTTTGCCTTCATTTTGAAAATTACCCATCTGCATCTCATATTCCACTAATAATATATCCGATCTTTTATGAGACTCTTAGTAAAATAATTCCTCTTAAAATGACGTGTCGTTTAGCTTTGCTAACAGCTATTGCAAAATGTCGTATCACAGACTGCGCATGTCCAGGGCATCGACAGGAATCGCGCATGTGCAGTTTTATGTTAAGGACAGCCATTTCAGATCGCAAAAACTCTTAAAATTTTATTTCTCTCAATGTTTCTCAATATTTATTTCAGGAAAGTATATTCCAAAAGAAAAAATCACCAACCATTTTGAGAAAAGGTATAACAATTTTCAGCAATTTGAGATGATATTTGTCTTTTTTCATCAGAAACAAATATCGCTAGTAGCAAATTCTGAGCAGCATGCTCAGCTGTTCCTTTAACCACCTTCCGGACCTAATTATTGTTTCCCGCGGACGGTAAAGTGCACTTCTCCGGCCTAGGCCAGTAACGTACCCCACAACCAACAAATATCTACTTTGCTGCTCCAAACCACGCCTAGGAAACGAGGGAACTATACTCGTGTACTGGATTTACAATCTTAGTATATTATTCCATATTTGCTTCCATTTACAAAAAATTCTAATTTCTTCAAGAATCTACGTTTGTACATGTAAGTTGTATATTATTTAGTTGGTAAAAAACACTTTTTGAGCATCTTCGCCGTATTAAAAACCATTTGAATGTATTATTTTAGTCTTGCTGCTAATCCCTTAAAATATTTCAATTTTGTAAAATAACTGCAGTCGTGCATGTACGTTAGGTTACGTGATTGGTACAACATACTGTTTGAGCTTTGGTGTAAATTCTTGCAGCGTTTCACTTTCTCGAATTTCTTCTGGTAAATTGTTAAATACATTTATACTACTATATACAACTGTGTTCTGTCCTAGATTAGTTCTATAATACTGCTTCCTCAGTTCTCCCGCACATCTTATTTTAAAACTATGAACATTGGTTCAAATTTCAAATAGATTTTCTGTTTTTATAAGATCTTTTGCCATCCTATATATAATTTTTTATCTTTCTACTTCTAGAAGAGTACACATATCGGATGTTTTATTTGTTAAATATAATTTAATAGTGGAAAGATCGGGCGGTAGGCTAAATATTGATTTTATGGCTTTATTTTGTAGCCTTTGGGGTTTCTCTATCAGTTTCTATAACGCTGTTGCCCAAATTGTTTTTGTATATCTAAATTGGTCAAAGGGCGGAGAAAGAAGCTGAGAAAGCTCCCGCACCCTTTTACGGAAAGTGAGAGAGAGAGAGAGCGCGCCTGCCATGAGTCCTCAGGTGATGGCAGCTCCCAAACCATTGGCGAAGAAACTGAGAACACGCATCGTTGGTGCGGGGAAAACAGTCACGAAGAGGCAGAAGGAGATTAACGGAGGGCAGAACCTCCCTCCAAACCGTTGCCGACGAAGGAGATCTTGAGACGCGCGCAAACCGAAGCGGTTCTGATGAAATCAGCTGAGGGGCAAACCTACGCCGAGGTCCTAAATGACCTGAAAATGAAATAAAGCCGAACATCCTTGGTGTTAATGTAAAGGGTGTAAGGCAGACGAGGAGCGGCGACGTTCTGATAGAGGTGTGCAGTGAGGCAGCAGACAAATCCAAACTGACCTCTGCTATCATGGAGGCAGTCGGAGAGGGGTAACGTACGAGGAAGGCGAGATGAAGGACGCTCTGAGGAGACACTTCGGACAGAGCCTGAAGGCCTTTTTGAAGCTGAGGGAGGAGCTAACGGTAAGCCTAATCCGCACAGGACACCTCAGGCCGAGTCCATAAGAAGACGGATATCATGAGGTGCTGTCGCTGTCATGGCTACGGCTACCTGGCAGCGAAATGCGAAAGGTCCTGATCGGACAAACTGTTGCTGGGGTTGCGACAAAGAGGAGCGCAGGGCTGATCGCGGAACTGACAGTCATATCAAAGCCCTTTGCGCGACATTGTCGTGCTGCTGAGGACGCTGCGTACATTTTGGTTGCAACATAAATATCATCAGAAGGAATCAACAAGCAGTAGCCCTGAGAGTCACTAAAACGGCACCCTCTTAAGCTCTCTCAAGAAATGCCATAGCGGTTTCAATTATAGTTGCAGAATTTTTAGTGACTTTAGTAGCCTTTTCCTTTTATCGATTCATTCATTCATTAAAGCTTTTTAGGAAAATTTCAAATGATCTATAGGGAACTAATCTACACTGCCGTCGGAAATTATCTACACCGCTAAACGCGAACGGCACTCAAAAAGACTGATGACCTTGAGACCCCAAAACTGGTTCGAAAATAACGTCATAAATCTTTTTTAAATATCTTAAAAAGCTTGTTAAATTCCACGTAGAATAGCCATCAAGAGAGATTTTTCTGAATTCTTGAAGAGGACATATCAAGTGAGGAGTTCTTTTTAAAAAATTAAAGAATTTTTTGACTTTTGTACCTCAACTTTAACGAATTTAGAAATAAGTTCTAAACCTCTACACTGACTCTAATAAAATATAAATATCTCACAAACTCAAGCTTCATACATACAATCTGTAAGATAACGACTATGTATACTGAATGATGTAATCTATAATGAAGTACCAGAATATTCTTTCGTTACACTGTTAACGAAAATCTTTATTAACATATTGATCAGTTTAACCGCTGGTTGGAAAAAATGATGGTCGCTCACACGCTGGTCTTCATCTTGACAATCGCCCTTAATTCTATTGGTAAGTTTATTAGTATAATAATATATCTATCATTAAAAAATATTTTCAACCTTTCTGCAAATATCTGTTCATGCGGCGTAATAATTCCACCCGAGAAATGATAAAAGCTTGGCTTTATCAGTTGTTTCACACTTTGAAATTTCTGCTCAAAGAAATATAGTAAAATAAGCAATTACTGCATGATATTTCTGCAATCTCAATCTAATTCTTTTTTTTATTCGCCCTGGACAGTAGACGTAGATTCATTTTTTGTTTGAAAACCGATTCTAGGGGCTTATGATCATGGCCTTTCTACTTCCCCCACATTTATGCATAGATCTTTCAAAATTGAATGTCAAATAATGGACAGCTATAATTTGGTGATTGTGAATTCTCTTTTGGTAAAGCTTCTTCGGCTTTAGCGAACGTATTCTCATCACGACTCTCGTGCTTCGCATTCGATTGAAATGTTCCCACAATTTGAACTTTCCTATATTATTTTATTTATTTATATTTATTATTATATTTAGGGTTTCTTAGTAAACCCTTATATAGTCGGTGAAATGGATTTCCTTCCGCTGTAACAATAAGGAAATAGATCGTGTGGTGCCATCCCTGTCAGGCCTCAGGTTAGGCGAGGAATGGGACAAAAGTGTCGGAAATTATTGGTATATTTGAGAAAGAGTTATTAGATTTCAAAGGTGACATAAATTTTTCAACAGCTTTAGGTTATGTTAGTGTTTTTCTTCGGAAATTGGTAGTCTTTAAGAAAATGCAACGGTTTGATAGCACACAAAACTACTAGGTATCAAGTTGATACGGCAAATGGATCAAAAGGATGCAGCGTTTTGATATCTATATTCGTTATCAACTTGATTCAAATTTCGAGATCAATTATCTGTCATTAAATTTGAACTAATCAACACATTATGAATTTATTTAAACCTTTTACCTGAATGATGAACAATAAAAACCGTTTGAAATTAAATTCCTAATCAAATTTTGAAGAAAAAAAATCATTTACTTAGCTCCATTTATTTAAATTTATGATCATTGATGTTGGGGATGTTTCTTTGCAAATGTCAGTAAATTTCGATCGAGGATCGATTATCGATTTGCAGGACTTGAATTTGGCAGAAAGGAATGTTTTTCGAAAATCGTTACCTTGATAATATTTTTAAGGTTTAGTCCTTCTAAGAAGTGCACCTGGTATTGCAGGTGCTTAAAATACATTTCCCCCGAGGAAGATGTGTTCACAATAGAAATTTAAGATTCTTTAACCGATTTTCGAAGGTCTAGCCAATCTGAAAAATAAACCTAGTAGTCTTGATGTTCAAAATATATCTTCGAGGTTGGTGTGTTCACAATAGTTATTTGAAATCCCTTGACCTTTCCTCCAAGGTCTCGTTCCTCTAAGGAGTAGCCTTGGTGTAGTCCAGGTATTCCGAGAACATCTCCGAAGAAAGTGTATTCAGAATAGAAATTTAAGATTCTTGAACCGTCTTTCGAAGGTCTAGCCATTCTAAAGAATAAACCTGGTACTCCAGGTGTTTAAAATACATCTTCCTCGAAGTAGTTGTGTTCATAACTAAAATTTATGTCACAGTGATGATTTTTCGAATTTCTCGTCATTCTAAGAAGTGAACCTGGTAGTCCAGGTGTTTAAATTATATTTTTCTCGAGAAAGTTGTGTTCATAACTTAAATTCAAGACACCCTCATGGATTTTCGAAGGTCTTGCCATTCTTAGAAGTAAATCTGGTATTCCAGGTATTCAGAATACATCTTCGAGGAAGGTGCGTTCATAACTGAAATTTTCTTCACCTTGACCGTTCTTTCATGGTCTCGTCATTCTAGGATTTAAGCCCGGCGGTCCTGGTATTCAAAACACATCATCGCCAAGGAAGATGTGAGCAGATCAGAAGTTTAAGGCACCCTAACTTGGTAGTCCAGGTGTTCAAAATACATCTTCCCTTAGGAAGTTGCGTTCGGAAATGAAGCAGGAGGCACGTTGGACCCACGAGGTTGTCTAAAATTTTTGTAATGAACAGAACTTCCTCGAGGAAGGTATATTTGAAACACCTGACTATCGAGTTCACTTCTTAAAATGACGAGACCTTCAAAAAAAGATCAGCGTGTCTTGAATTTCAGTTATAGACACAACTCTCGCGAAAAGGATGTATTTTAAACACCTGGATAACCGGATTTAATTCTTAGAATGACGAGACCATTTAAAAACGATCAGCGTGTTGCAAACTTCTATCACGATCACAACTTCCAAGACGAAGATGTATTTCAAAAACCGAGTTTACTTCTTAGATTGACGAGACCTTCGAAAACCCAAGAGGTTGTCTAAAATTTTAGTTATGAACACAACTTCCTTGAGGAAGGTGCATTTGAAACATCTGGACTGCCGGGTTTAATTCATAGAATGACAAGACCTTCGAAAACGGATCAAGGTGTTTTAAATTTCAGTTACGAACACAACTTTCCCAAGGAAGATGTATTTAAAACACCTGAACTATTGAGTTTACTTCTTAAAATGACGAAAGCTTCGAAAACTCATGAGGTTGTCTGAAATTTGGTTATGAACACAACTTCCTCGAGGAAGGTGTATTTTGAACACCTGTACTATTATTAACGCCATCAATCACTTTATTATTTCAATAATTATTTTTCAACTCTAAATAAATCTCTGTGCTCAGAATAACATTTAAAAAAATCGCTTCCTTTCGCGGTCTACTTTCATAAACGCACTCTTGTCATTCTGTTTTCCATATTGATGCTAGTACGGCCTGAAGTTGTGCTCATTAATTTTTATTGATCCTCTGAAGCCTCCTCAAGAAAAACGCTGGTGGTAAATTTATTGCATCTCATTTATTAATGGACTCTAAAATACGATTTTTCACTTTTATATTTGTACCCTTGAGCAATGCTGCACATTACAATAGCGCATTCCCGTCATTTAAAACGAAATTTTTAAGTTGCAATGCAAGTCTTACGTTAGTCATGACCTATTGTATACTCTGTTCAGCGTGAAGACCTGAATGTAGATTTTATTCCTTCCGACTTCCTGCGAGCGTTTTCAGCGCCTAATCAGCCGCCTATAGTGACACCCACCTCGTCGTGCGGATCCCGTTGACGATAGTAACTTCTTCTTCCGGGACTTCTACCCTGTGACCTTATTGGGCATAATTTCTGAAGTTCATTCTAATGCTATGAGCCCAGACAGAATCTCTATCAAAATGACAAGGCTGATCTTGCTTGTTATTTTCCCGATTATATTGCAGATTTACAACTTTTAGCTGCAAAGCGGGATTTTCCCAGATAGCTGGAGAAAGGCATTCATTCGCCCTGTTCCCAAGACTTTAAAACATTCTTCGCCGAACGACTTCCGTTCCATCTCAATTTTGAACGTACTGTCTGAGTCACTTGAGCGGATTGTGCTTCCTTAGCTGACAGATTTCCTCGATACAAATAAACTAATGGACCCTTGGCAATCCAGGTTTAGAGCTAAACACATCACTTTAACAGCGTCGCTTAAATTCACCACCGGTATTAAATTGACAATGCACAGAAAGGGAATCTCAATGGTGCTCCTATTTGATTCCCCCAAGGCATTCGACTCGTTGGACTATAATCTTTTACTTTAAAAACTCAAGTCTTTCAAACTATGTCGTTCAGCTATTGAATGTTTTGAGTCTTACCTTGGTAAACGGTGCGAACGGGTTAGGAATATAAGGGTGACTTATCAAACTGGATAAAGGTTAAGAGGCAGTTCCCAAAGTGTCTTCTCTCGCAGCTACGTCGTTTTGTATTTACACTTCAGATCTAGGTGGCGAGTTGAAATACCGAAAAAATCACAAGTATGCCGGTGACGTTAAACTCCACTTAAGACCGGCGTTTAATCTGGTAAATATTTTGGCAACGCTCAGGTTGATAATAGACCTTGTGGTACATTAAGCGACATTAAGTCGGCAATGTATCGATCGCTTTCCTTGACATGCTCAAAGATTTAGAATTTTTAACGAACCGCACTATGTCCTGGAAGAAACACGTAATAGCCATCTCGTGGAACACATGTTGAATTTTTCAGCAGCTACATAAGAAAACTCTTCCTTCCTACGTCAACCAGGATTCTATTATTTAAAAGTTTGATAATTTCCCTAAAAGTGAACACATCTCTCCATATCGCCAGAGAGCTGGATTTCTGATGGTGGCTAAAAGAAGGCAATTTTTCATCGGCATTTTACTATACTCCACATTCGCAGATGAGACCCCTCATTAAATATTTGAATTATTCACCTTCGTTCATACGAATCCTACCCAGGCCAGACTTCGTAAGAAATGTTTAGTCATAAAAATTCCAACACACAGAACACACTGACAGCCGGAAAGATTGAATGCAATGTTATTTTTATAGTAGTAAGATCTCTTTGGCTGTATATTTTTTTAAGTAAGCTATTATTTTTATTCTTGGTTTGCTTCCTTAATTTTAGAGTATATTACTCACTACTCTTTTTTCTTCTATTCTCCTTGTGCTATCATTCTACGTACTAGGAACCTAGATTCAAGTACTTACCGTAAAACTTCTGTTCCTAAGAGGGATACTCAGTCCAAGGAACTTTTGAAAACGTTATTTGGTTTATAACGTGATAAACAGTTTTTTTTATTTATTCTCACCAATCAAAAATTGTTTCTAGGTAGTCTAATCACAAATATATCACGGATAATAATATGTTGTATTAAAAAAAACTGTGCATAATAAATTAGGTCACGAAAAAGCTGATATTGAGAATGGAATAAATAATACAAAAATAATTCAAGAAATAATGTAAAAAGTAGACAAACTACAAAGGAATTATTTATTTCAGACCACTCATAATCTTATACAGAAGTATAAAAAATGGCGATTCTGCACAAATAAACGTTACGCAGTAAAAATTTGTGAACTGCCTTGATATCTTTGAAATCACTTGAAATATTTTAAACCCTCTGGAATTCCTTTGAACTCTTTGAAATATCTGAAATAGTTGGAAATCTATAGAAATAATTTTAAATACCTTGAAAATAATATAAAAAATTAATTAATTCCCTACAATTCACTAGAAATCGATTGATATTTGTCAAATCCCCTGCAATATTTAAAATACTTGGAGGTCCTATCATATTCCTTAAATCATCTCAAATTCTTCGAAATTTTTTTTGATTATCTCAGGCCTGGTGGACTAGAATTTACTAGTCGTGTTGTTCTAGTGAGGATTTCACCACTGCCCTGATTGAAATAGGGATGAATGGGTTGATTTCTACATGAAGGAAATGCGCTTTTAAAATGTAATTATTTATTTTTTGTTGCAGAGTTAAGTTCACAATTCGATTGCTTACCTAACGGCGAACCTATTCCTGGTATTCCTCGTGGCAGACCTTCTTATTTCTTTGAAAGCCATTCACCTCAGAGGTCTCCTGATCCTGCCGATCGTCCTATTCGTGTCAGGTCCAGGTCTCCTCCTGCCGATCCTCCTATTTGTGTCAGGTCCAGGTCTCCTCCTGCCAAGCCTTCTCTTCGTGTCAGGTCCAGGTCTCCTGCACGACCTCTTCTTCCAAAGAGTGATCCTCCTGCCAGTTCCATAGCTCCATCTATACGACTTCCTTCTAATTACGGACATGGATGTGGAATAGACCAACTTGAATATATTCGGCTCATTTCCTTGTCGAATGCGAACCGGAAATTCATACTTCGAAGATACACTTTTTCTGTCAATAAATCAATTAAAATTAAAACAGGAGGGAATACGTATGGGCCTTTACCAACTCAAGAACAAATTGTATTATCAACATCCGAGGATGACGTTTTTGCAATCTTGGAGAGTTATAATGTTTTTGCTGGAATTTATACAAGTATCAATTCCAGTATGAAACGTTTGAAAATAAACACTCAAAGCGGCACGGTTACTCGAATGAACCGAGAAGAAATGAATGACACTCCAGTAGGACCCCATCGCTTCATCATGTTAAATTATAGAATAGAGTATGTAAACCCTCGTGTAACCAAGAATCCTCTACACTAGTAATTCAGTTAAGGAAATGTAAAACTATAAAATATATTGTTTGTGAACTAAAGTGGGATCTGGAGACTTCAATCTTTTGTCAGTTGCGCAGTTAATCTTCTATGAAAACAGATAAAAAAGTTAATTGTCACTCCCTCACGAGAATATTTCAGGAAAAGAATTATGCTGCCGTCGTAAAATATCTACACAGCTAGCGTGAGCTGCTGAAGATTAAGTTTCTACCAAAAAATACGAGTTTTCAATCAAATACTTGAAATTTCAACTAAAAAAGTTAAATTTTCAACCAAAATGTTGAATCGTCAACTGAAAAATATTTTTTGCAAACCAGAGATAGAACAGGTAAATTTTCATTTAAAGAAATGAATTTTCAACAAGAAACGTGAAGTTACAAAAAATTATTCAATTTTCAACCGAAAAAATGAATTTTTAGCAAAAGAGTTTAACTTTCAACCAAGTATTTAAATTTTCAACCAAACAGTGGCGTTTTTAATTAGGATAAATTAAAGAAAATTAATTTTTAGCAAATTGGTTCAACTTCCTACTAAGAAAGATGAATTCTCGATGAAAATTGTAATATTTGAAATTCAACCGAATAAAGATTTTAATTTTTAATCAACAACAGTTGCATTTGACAAAAAAATCATTTTTTTAACAAAATAGGTTAATTTTGAACCCAAGAGATGAATTTTTTAACCAAGAAGATTAATTATGAAAAGCGAAAAAATTTCATTATTCGATGATAATAAGTTCATTGAACTTAGTATAACCGAATAATGAAATTTTTTTGCTATCAGATCACCGACTAAAAGCCCTTAGATGTTATCTTTGCTGGACTCTTCAAGAGCTCAAAGTTCAAGCAGCAGCGGACGAAGAACTACAAGCCTTGGAAAACAAATCTACAGATCATTCAAAATGGTATATGTGTCTGCGACGGAATAGTGCTGCGCTGGACTAGAATTATTTTGCCAAACATCTTTGCAAGTAAGCATTGGAACTCGCCTACGCAAGTTACTTTGCAATTCTGGGAATGAAGCAATGGCTGCGGGAAAATGTATGGCAGAAAACTATAGACAAGAACGTAGAATTTGTGTGCAAGTTATGCCATGAGTAGCAACTGATCTCAGGGACCTCTTCCATCTGGGCACAATTTACTCATAGAGAAGTCCAAAAACATTTTGGCGAGGTATGGATCCACAGACACCTCAATCACGGATAATAATGGGAAGTCATTCATCGACGCCGGATTTAACCAAATTCTAATCAGCGCCGGGGTCGGGTACAAGCGTTTCACTCCACTTTAGCCTCAAGCGAATGACAAGGTCGAGAGACAAAATAGATCATCGGTCAAGCGACTATTAATTTCCAAGTTGTCAGGAAAATCATGGTGGGAGGAGTTAATTACTTATCTATTCGCGCACAGAACCACAGCTCACTTTTTGTCTGGAATACCGCCTGCGGAGTTGATGTTCTAGCAAAAAGTCAAAACTAAGTTACCAGAACTGCAGTGCTTTGAATCTCGAACTCACGAAGAACAGATTCGAGACAAAGAACGTTTAAGTAACGAAAAAGGAAGGAAGTACGTAGACAGCATGAGTAACGCTAAGAGAACACGACATCAGCCGGATAGATTCGGAGACTACGTGCGATACGACAGTGTTTAATACTTACAATACAAAGTTTACTTTCGGAAGTCAAATCAAATGTGTCATTTCGCAAGGAAAGGGCCCACTTTGTCGATCGTGATCTAGGAGATATTCACGTTTTTGTGAATCAAGGTCAAAAGTACCAATTTGAGGATTTCGATCAGAAATCATACTTCACTCTATTCACTATTTCGTGACATATTCATGTCCCGAAAGTGAACAAAACTGGGTACATTTGATGTTTCAACCAAAAATTTAACCCCTACACTTATGGCGCTCGTCAACTTAAGATGCCCTATATGTTATTCCATATCGACAAAGCGGACCTTTACCAAGTTAGATCTCGGTGCATTCGTTGTTTCCAAAACTCTGGAAATAGACCTCCCGGGTACCAGGTGTATCCTACGGCATACTATATGACGCGGACCTCTTTGCACAGCATAGTAAGTATTTTCTTCCGAGCGATCGCAAGTGATCTCGGATCATGTAAGGTACTGTTAATTCTGTTCCTTGCCCCCTCTGTGGTAAGGGGAAATTCTAATGAAAGGTTCAGAGAATTGCGAAAAATGTTCCAGGAAGGTTCACGGAAGTAGTTAAATGTCCGCGTATCCAGGAAGGTTCACAAGGAAGGTTCCGGGAATGTTCCTAAACAAATTTCGCATCATATTAATTAATTATGTTTAAAATTTTCACGGACATTCCATGAAAAATGATCCAGGCAGGTTCCCGGAATTAGGTAAATGTCCGCGTATCAAGGAAGGTTCCCCAGGACGGTTTCGGGAATGTTCGTGCAAAATGTTCGCATTAAATAAATTTCACTAATTTAATGAACTAAATTACTCTCGAACATTCCCTGAACCTGCCTTGGGAACCTTCCCGGATACGCGGACAGTTACCTACTTCCGGGAGCCTTCCCGGAACATTTTTCGGAATTCGCCGAACCTTCCATTGGAATGTTCCAGAAATGTTTAGGGAAACTTTTGTGCTATCTGGGCGGTCAATTACTATGTTATAAGTTACGAGCTTCTAAGTCCTCGAATGAGTCTACTCGAGCATCATATCAAAAAGGTCACGATTACCATAATATTTAATCATTTAGATATCCCTTTTCAGTGAAGAGGTATATAATAAATAATCAGCTGAGATTTTTGAAATCTCGAACAGGTAGCCTGCCCAGACTGGCCGTAGGGAAGAGAGGGCCAGGTAAGGGTGGACGGAGCGGTCTTTCTAAGATCATTATTTAGATGCCTATATTTATCGCACTGTCCTGGTTTGTTATGCAAATGTGTACGGGTTTTTTAATTTAGTTTAATTATAACATGATTCTCAAAGCTTGCTAGGTTTGCACAATCATTTATCTTCCTTTTGGAACATCGAAAGAGAACTTCAAATTGTTAAAACTTGTTAGGTTGTGTCAACAACTAATGGTTTTTTTTTTAATATCATTTTCTGTTATCGTGTTTTAAATCAGTAATTTATAGTACCGCTCACGCTAGCAGTGCAGATAATTACTAATGAAATGCAAATATCTCAGAAGAACAAGCATGTCGTCTATATTGTACGAGATAAAGATTAGGATATATTACGTGATATATAATAAAGCAGTAGAATAATTATCAGTTACACTTTTAACAAAATTTTATATTACTAAATGAATCAGTTTTTCATCTACTTGGCAAAAATGAGAATCGTTTATACTCTGGCCTCCACCTTTGCAATCATCCTTAATTCTATTGGTGAATATTACAGTATAATATATATATAATTTTAAGAATACTTTTAAGCTTTTCGCAAATAAGAATTTATCTGACGTAATTCGAATTCTATTCCAAGTGTGAATGGAGAAATATTCTTTATTTGTAATACAATTGATAGCGCGAGCGGCACTGAAAACTACTGGTGACTTTGATAACCAATAACTTAGCGGGAAATTAAGATAGAAACTTTTTTATACTGTTAGAAAGTTTGTGAAATTGCACGTTGAATGGACACTAGTAGATATATTTATGACTTTTGGGAGAGGAATTTTCACGTGCCACCAGTTTGACTCGTGCCATGACTAAGGGAAGTTATTGGAAAAATTCTGAAATTCGCAGAACGTAATCTTTAAAATCTTATCTGTAATTTGAGCCAGAGCAGCTGTAAAAGTCTTGACGCGTTCACGTGGTATGACGAAGTTCTGTTAGCTTAAACTAATGATAGGATTTAAAAAATTGCGTCACTTTAATCTCAGATTTTTTCCACAAATTTTCTGGCCACGACACAAGTTGAAGTCGAGGTACACAATCTGAGAAAGTCTGGAAAGTTTCAACACTCGTTTCAAATAGGCTGCTTTTTGCTGACGAAATCGACTAAGAATATCTTTTCGATGACTGTTTGCTATAATACTTTTGTTTTTATTATTCTCACCCATCGTACTTTCTTTATAATTAATCAAATAATTTCTATAAACAAATTTATAATTTGGACATTTTTTAAGGAATAGGCTTAATTTTTTCTTGGAACCAACTGATCAACTAATTTTTTATAACGCAATACATTTTGCTTTTATTACTCTCTCCCACCGTACATTATTTTTTCAAAGTTTCAGCTTAGGTATGAGACCTTCGTTGATGAATCAGAAAATCTTGAAAGAATTGGTACTTCTATAAAGTTAAAAACAAAAAAATGTCTTGTTGGTCATTGAAAAATTAATCAACTACAAACCCTAGAATTCTCCGGAGATCTGATAAAACCCTTTAAGTCTTGTCTTGAAATACCTCATAATCCCTTGAAATATTTGGAACCGCTACGCTGAAAAAAAATCTAAGTAAAATAGCAAGAGCACCTCTCACGTGTTTGTGGCAGGTTTTTTTCCTGTTATCATATTCAGAATTCATGTATTTTAAGCGCGGGTATGCGTTATCCTGGGAATGTTAAAAATTCGACGCTCTAACGGTAGATTCACCCATACTTTAATGGCTCAATTTTATTTCCAAAATTCTATGTATCTAGGATAGGCGCCAGCCGTTATACGGACGTTGCGAAGAAATGCTGGGATATAACGCTTGATCCCGAAATTTAGTAAGAGAGCATTAATAATTAACTCCTAACTTTAAAATCACCAAAAAACTACCAAATTTTACCATAAATTTGGACTAGCGCGAGAAACAATTAATCTGATATCGACAAATCGCAGGAGAAGTGGGTTTTCCTAACCAAAGAAATCATTATAAGCCACATTTCGGTTGATTATAAATGATACATTTATTTTTAAAAAAAGGATAAACGTCGAAATTGCACATAAGAGGATAACGATCTCTCACGATGTTTTTTATTAAGTATTCTGTATATTCTACACATAGCCTATTAGAACCGTTTTTCTTTTTAGCAAGTACAATCGGACTCGCGTATTTATATTCTGATGGTCGCGTTCCAAGTTTTCCGTGCAATTGTCCGTTTCTGCTTGGAAAATTGGAAGAATAGTAGGATCTAATAATACAGGTTTGAAATGGTTCAGACCCATTCGCCCGATTTCATTCGCCCGATCGGACATTTACCCGTCATGGACTTTTGCCCGATTCCTATTGCCCGACGACTCGCACCCGATTCCGTGCGTCCGATAATACATTTTGCCCGATTATATAAAAAAATCAAATTTAAAAAAAAGAACCTACTTTCTATCAATGCCCAACTTCATACCATGATATAAAAACAAAAAAATCCTGTAAACGAACTCGTTCGGTGGTTGATAAAAAATTTTCGTAGTACAAAATTCTAGTGAAAATGGATTTAGATGTGGCTTTTTGTCGAATTGTCGGCAAAAAATTAATTTTTAAAGGTTTTGTGTATGTGCGATCAAAACCTGGACGTGACTAGCATCGTTTGCTGTTTCTTTCACTTAGGAAAATCACTCTATCGTAGGATTCAAAATGAAGGATTAGCCATTGTTCTATTGCAAGACGTCGTTTCGACTTTTGAGTTGCTATACGACAACGACAGTGTACCACACGATCTACAAACAATTTATGACTACTTCGATGATAATTACGTCAGAGGTCGTCCACGCCGAGGTCGTGCAAAAGCTGTTCCACCAAGATACCCCATAAAACTCTGGGATCAGTACGAGGCCACGCTTCAAGGCTTGCGCAGAACAAATAATATCAGCGAAGGGTGGCACAACCGATTTAGATTGGTCATCGGCAAAAAACATCCCGATTTATATTCGTGCCTCCTGGAGTTACAGAAGGAACAGCGCGATACTGAAGCGTGTATCGTAGAAATGAATCTGGGAAAATCCGTGAAAGCAGTGCCAAACAAAAAATGGATTGCCGTTCAGAAACGAATGGGAAGGGTCGCTGCGGAATATGAGACTTACAAGAATGAAGGACGTATTATAGAATACTTAGGGACTGTGGCATACAATATACAACTTTCATAGTCTTACATTTTTGCCTTTTTACTTTAACGCGGGCAAAAAGTACCATCGGTCGCATGGAATCGGGCGAGGAGTTCGGTTAGCGATACCAGAGAGGTGAACACAAATTCAACAATGGGTGATCATGAAGGAAATACCACAACTGTGGAAAAGATTTCAGTTTCTCAATTTGAGAAACGTTTGGATACTTGAAAGAACAGTATTTAGAAGTGATCTCCAATAATATAAAAGAAACTGTGAAAGAGGAACTAAAGTCCATCAATGAAGGAATACATACATGTAAATTGGAAATTGAAGATCTAAAGAAAACAAATGAAGATTTAAAGACGCAAATAGAACTAGAGCAACAAAAGACAGAAAGACTGAGTAAAAAGAATAATATTCTTCTTTTTGGATTGGGGATTAATGAGCAAGAAAATGGTTTAGAGGACCTTTTAATTCATTTGATCAAAAACTCACTAGAGGTAGATATCGAGCCAACAGATATCAATTTTGCAAGAATAATGAAAAATCACAGCAATTATAGCCGCAACACGTCAGTTCTGCTTTCTCTAGCTACGTACAGGAAAAAGGCCGAGATTCGAAGAAGAAAGGCAATGCTTAAAGGAACCCAGGTTTTCATCGGAAGCGACTACGATAAAACCACGCCAGCTAACAAGAAACAATTAGTTCCACTATATAAATAATTAAAATGTCTGGAAATAAATGTTCCATTAAGGGATGATTTCATGATGATTGAGGGAAAGCGCTGTGATCTGAATGAACTTAAATGGCTCCTGAAAGAAGCACGCTCGTCGAAAAAGATAATTCGAATAAGCGATGATAACATTGACCGAAACGATGAAGAAGCCACCACTGAACCGGACATCACAAAACAAAAAAGGAAATATAAAAAGAGGAAGGAAGGGTCAAAACTTAGAGACATTTTTTTTCGAACGGAAGCAGAATCAAAAGATAATAAGGCAGAAAAACCAAACAATTCGCCAACATTTGCCGCAAATAAACAAAACTCGGCATAGGACTTCCAACCCATTTAAAATTCTATTCTGGAATATCAAAGGATTTGGAAATTTAATAAACTTGGACCGGAAACAACAGGATCATCTTCTGGGCTGCGCAATATTAGGATTCACCGAAACCTGGCTATGGAAAACCCTGGAAAAATCTCAAAACTTTCTAGCCGATTATCATCAAATGGTGCCGCCCGCCGCGGTGAAGGGTCACAGCGTAGGCAGTGCAAGCGGAGATATTTTAATTTTTATAAAAAAAGAAATTTCGTTGCTAGATATAATAGAACTCACGAACATGTGGATTTTTATCAAACTAAGAAGTAGGAATCAAACGTTTGTAGTGCAGGTAGTATATTTCAAACCTAATTTAGACTCGGATATAGTTATTGATATGATAGGAGAGAGCCTAGGCAGTCTAAACTGTGATAGAAATTAAATTCCATTCATATTTGGAGATTTCAATTCTAGGGTGGGAAATTTGAATCAGATTGATACGGCAAGAGCACTGGGGGGAAATAAAAACGATTGGATTTCGATTTGTATTCCGACTGTAGTCTTTGCTGAAACCAAAGGTTTAATCCTTGAACGTCAAGCTGGGTTTAGAAAGGAAAGAAGTTGCAACGATAATATATTATGGGATTTATAATAAATATTTCTAGGTTAGTGTAAAGATTGCTCTTTATTCAGATAACGTGACGTCTAGTGGTCAACGCGATGTTATAAATACGTATACATATACTCTCTTACATCTATGGTAAGTTATAGTCTCTAAATTGAACTCGAGCTTAAACTAAACATTGATAATCTGGATACTACAATATTGATTTTGAAAATAACGACTCATTCGATAATTAGAAAGAAAGTTAGGACACTGTTGGACATACTCGTTGACTTTCAACGGGCATTTCCGTCAGTAAATCACCAAATCCTCTGAAAGAAGCTCCAAGGTCCAGGTCTTTGGGAAATTCACTTTGAGGGAGAAAGAGATAGGAATGAAATTAAATGGAAGTGGTGCAGATGAACTATTCCAAATCAATCTTGTATCTACCCCGGAATACTCCAGATTATATGATACGACTTGAACTGAGTAGATCTAAGCTGAAATACAACTGTATAGTAAGAGCCTTGCATTTCTGGATAAAAATATTAGAAATGCCAGATGAAAGACTGGTTAAAAAATTCTAAAATAAGTTAAGGCAATTAAATACGATAGAATCCATCATCGACAATATTAAGTTCAACTGGGTTTCTCAGCTGGAGCACATCCTCGATGAACTGGAATTCACACGGGTTTTCACAAATCAATGTCCAGATTAGGCAAAACAATCATGTGATGAGATGATTAGTAAATTACAAGAGAACATACAAAATGAGGATATAGAAGCCGTTTCTAATTCAAGATAATTTAACATACCTGTACAAGGATATTTTTGCATCTGATAACTACATTTGTAAAGATATAAACTTATTAAGCTAAGTATTTTATGCCAGTTAAGATTGAATAGAATGAAAGAAAGTAAATTATTTTGGATGGGCGAAAAAGACTTGTTTAATTCAGAGAGTGTGTGCCAGATGTTATGGTCTGCCCAGCATACAGAGGGCCTAGAGGTCAATTTTTACCACCATATATTTCTTCAGCGAAAGATGTACTTCGATTTGATTGCAAAAATATGATTCAGCAATCGTTTGTATTTTTAGTATTTATTTCTGACAGAGAAATCTTTCATGGTAGAAAAATAAACTCTTTTGTAAAAAATTTATTTTCTTGGTTAAAGATTCATCGTATTAGTCGAAAATCATCACTGTGATTGACAATGTAACCATTTGATAGCATCTCTTTATTTTGAAAATAATTCTTACTAGCTGAAAATTTAACTATTCCATTTTTTGTTGAAAATTTATTTTCTTTAGTTGAAAAATCAACTATTTGGTTAAAAGTTCAACTACTTAATTGAAAGTTGTCTACTGTGGATGAAGACAGGCCATCCCGATGAACATAAATATTTTATTGACTCACTTATTTTATTGACTCAACTAAAAACAAAAATTGCCTATGATCAAAAATGCGAAATAAATTTATTTATAACAATTGTTTATGACAATGATGACAATGACTGAAAAATGAAGTAAATGGGTATTTATGTGCTTTTTCAGATGTGACACATTTTTGTATATCATATTTAAAGAACGAGTGGCAGCGTATCCAAACTGGAATCTTCAGTCTCCTCTAGAATGTCTGAAGGTACAAATTCCGAATCTTTGGAGTCACTGTCGGAATTATTCGCGAACATTTTTTTTTAGTTTTCTTCAGAAGCATGACAAAATTGCGTACCTGGTAAACTAACCTAAACGCTTAACTTATCAGCTGACGATATGATGGTAGTTGCAATTCGTTGCGCCCGGTTACTCCTGATCACGCGTCCGGTGGCTTCAGATTGGTTGTGATAATTCTTGCCACCAATCAGAAATTAGCGGCTCCCTTGATTTCCGTGCGTGGAATACAGCAGACACACACTTTCTTCCAAAGCATGCTTGATGATCAATATTCCCACACGTACAGTGTTGCAAAAATAATTTTGAATGCCTTGAAAATAAAATACTTTAAATATATTCCCTGAAGTTCTCCAGAAATCCTTTAAAAATTGTGAAATCCATTAAAATCCTTGGAATACTTGGATGCCCTATCATATATATTGAATTACGTATTATTATTATTACGAATTATTATTATCATATATGTTGAATTACGCCAACAGCCATATCACGCTGAACAAACCAGTTCTCGTCAGATCACTGAAGTTAAGCAGCGTTGGGCGCGGTTAATGCTTGGATGGGTGACCATTCGAGAAAACTGAGTGCTGTTGGCACATCGTGGGTGTGGTGAGCCCGCACTTGTAGTTATTTACTACAAGAAACTAACCTAGAAACACTACTCGAATCGGGTAGTGTCACGCCTACCCTGAAAGGGAAATGGCTTAATGGTATACATACATACGTGAAATCCTGTAAAAAAAATGTTGATTATCTGGCTTCGTGGAAATACCAGCATGCCTATAAAAACCACCTCTTTCTTGTTTCAGATTTCTGTTTACAGTTTGAGTGCCTACCTAATGGCGACCCCATTCCTGGTGTTCGTCGTGGCGAAACGTTCTATTTTTTTGCAAGGCGCCATTCATCTGAGAGGTCTCCTCCTCCTACCGAGACTCCTCTTCATGTGATGTCCAGGTCTCCTTCTGCCCGGCGTCCTCCTCCTGTTATGTCCATGACTAATCCTATAAAGCTGCCGTCTCCTGACGGATTGGGATGTGGACTTGAAAAAATTAGACTTATTCGGCTTATCCCCAATCTAAATCCGCAGCGAATATTCGAACTTCGAAAATACACTTTTCCTGCTGGTTCATCAATTAAAGTGAAAACAGGACTGAATACGTACGGGCCAGTGTCAACCCAAGAACAAATTGTATTGTCAACATCCGATGGTGACGTATTTGCAATATTGGAGAGTTATAATGTTCTTGCTGGAATTTATACAGCTATTAATCATAGTATGAAACGTTTGAAAGTAAACATGAAAAGCGGTACTGTTATCCGATTGAACCGAGAAGAAGTCAGTAACACTCCAGTAGGTGCCCGCCGCTTGATTATGTTACATTTTAGAATAGAGCTTCTAAACCCTCTTGTAAACAACAAACCTCTATTCTAATAATTCAGTTGAGAAAATGTAAAACTGTAAAAAATATTGCTTGTGATCCGTAGTTTAATAAAAATTTTACATGTAACTGGTAGTTACATTAAACCGTTAAAATATTATGGATCTCGATTAATTCCCTCACGAAAATATTTTAGGAGAAACATTACGCTAACGTAAAAAATTATCTACACCGCTAGCATCAGCGGAACTAAACATCGCTGATGACCTCGAAATGCGATAAATGAGTCTATAATAACACGAGACATTTTTTAAAATCTTTTAGAAAGTGTCCTGAATTATAAAAGTTATAGCAAATGTATTAAATGTATGGTTAGCCATCTTTGGAATATCATCTTTAATTAAGGCTAATCAAAACTAAAAAACTGCAAATTCGGTATCTGAATAGATGACGCTTGTCCTCAAAGGGATTCGGCTTAATGGTATAATCATTATAAACAAAAATTATAGCGATTTTTTTTGTATAACGAATAAGTTTCAAAACGAATAAACCGATAGAAGATGTTATAATAGACAGTTAGGTACGTAAGACAGTTTTTCTCCTAATTTTATTTGATTTATTTCCTACATTTACGGTACCAGTTAGTAGTAATTTTGGAAAGGTGAATGTATTTTCGAAAACTAGACACCTTGAAGTATCTTTTGGTGTGCTGCCATGACATTTTGACTCCTCATTGTCCTTTGACAAACGTGCAAACATTAAACTTCGAACGTAATTTCTGAAATTTTATTTTTTCGAAATGGTGATGTATAATCTATTATTAATTGAAAACGTGGATATATTTCATCCTTCTACCTTCAATATTAACCAATTAATCGATCTGTGTCCGAAAACGAGCTATATAGTCATCATCATCATATTTTTTTAACTTTTATCTATGAAAATTTCCATTTTTTTCATAAAGTACTATCTGCCGATTGTCCATTCCCCGGCATTCCCCTCGATATCAAGGAGTGCATGCGCCTGGATAACTATTAAAATTGACAGTTATCAACAACTCTGTTTCTAAGCAAAGTTCATGTTCTTTATCATTGAGTCGTCATTCGCTCATAGATTATGTAGAAAACATTATTCTCATGAAAATACGTGAATGAAACGATGGCTCAATTTACGAAGAAAGAAATTTTGGACAATATCTCTAATGATAATGAAAGAGAAAAGGGGGTTCATTATATTCTCAAAAAACTTAATGTAGCAGTCAACGAAGTGAAACCTGAAGATTTGATTCGCTTGAGGAATGCAGTTTCAACCCTTACAACAAAACGAAAAATCAAATTAGAGAAAGCAAGTAGGAAGAGAGCGAGATTCGTAAAGGACAATGCAGAATGGCTGAGTTCATCATTTCAAGTTCCTGAGTTCGTGTTAGAAAACCATGCGAGTTCCAGCTCTTCTGGCCCTGGTCGACCTTCTCTTTCATTTTCCAGAATGTCAGATCGATCTAAAAGACGAGTTATTCTGCAGGTAAGTGAGCAATGCAAACACGATCCTCTCAGAATTTTGATGGCAGCTCAATGTGCACACAAATCATTCTAAAATGACCGATTTGGGCAAAATCATCAAGAAAGTTTTGAGTTCACATGATGATAATACAGAAGTGAATCAGTTGCTGTATCCATCACGTCCTGTTGTACCTAAGACTACCGAAGAAGCACTGGCTTTCATATTGGACAACGATCTTTCAAAGAATGTTTATTCGAATATACGTTTAGCATCCAAATCGAGTGAAGCAGACATCTGGCCAGCATACAATCATGTAAGGGATGTGAAAGCACAATGCAGGCCACCAAAAGAAGACATCAAAATAAACGAAGAAGAAGCTGCAGTCAACGTTCAATCACTATTGTTTCATACTGCCCAAAGAGTTGTTCAACTACAGCGTGAAGTCTTCCTCCAAATTATCCAGACTTCTAACCCTACTGTAATTGAAGAAGTCTTCATTTTTTCCTGGGGACTTGATGGGAGCACAGGGCAGTCATCTTACAAGCAACAATATGAAGCACAAAATAATTCTTCAAAAATGGATGACTCGCGTTTGTTCGTTACCACGTGTAATCCGCTGAGATTAACAACTTCGACTGGAGATGTTATATGGAATAACTTGGCTTCACAATCAGAAAGAATGTGTCGACCGATCTCAATCAAATACGCTAAAGAAACTTCTGCGCTAACTTTGAAACAAAAGCAATCAATAGAAGAGCAAATAAATGAATTGGAATGTTTAGAACTTATGCTTGGAGACTGTTGCATACGAATACACTTCTCTCTGCATTTGACGTTGATAGATGGTAAAGTTTTGAGCACAATCACAAACACAAAATCGATGCAATCATGTCCTATTTGTCATGCTAAGCCTAAACAATTCAATGATCTCTCAAACAGGGACAAAGGGACATTCATACCTAATCCAAATTCACTCCAGTTTGGAATCAGCCCTCTTCATGCTTGGATAAGACTTCTTGAGTTGGTATTGAACATAGCCTACAGACTGTATGTAAAAAAGTGACAAATGAGATCCGTGAAAGATAAAGCTGAATTTGCACGACGAAAGAAAGAAGTTCAAGAAATTCTGTGGCAAAAATTAGGGATTAAAGTGGGCATACCAATATCTGGAGGAGCTGGCACGAGCAACGATGGAAACACTGCTCGTAGAGCCTTCAAAAATCCAGCTGTACTCGCTACATGTTTGGGACTTGATGAACAACTGCTTCGTAATTGTCGTACCATATTGATTGTCTTGTCTTGTCACCTACCAGTCGATCCAGTACTTTTCGGAGACCTATGCAATGCTACTGCTGAAATCTACGTGAAGTCATACAATTGGTTTAACATGTCTTCGACTCTACACAAGATTTTGATACATGGATATGCAATCATCAGTACAAGTGTACTGCCTGTGGGCATGCATGCTGAAGAAGCATCAGAAGCTAGGAACAAGAGTTATAAGAATTTTCGAAAAAATCAGAGCAGGAAATCTAGTCGTGAAGCAACATTGACAGACCTTTTTTATCGATCGATGGATTCCACTGATCCCAAAATATCTACTGTGAGTCTCATGACTCGGTTGAATAAAAACAAGAAATTGCCTCTCCCACATGAAGTCATTCAGTTGCTTGCAGTTCCTGAAATTGAAACGTATTCGAGTATCATCGATGACAAAGAAACTGATGATGAAGATGATGGCAATAATGATGGTGATGATGATTGCACTGGCACTGGACTTCAGAGGACTTTCGCAATATTAGGCCATCTGAAACTTGAAAGCGAAGAAATCGAAGAGACCGAAGAAACCGAAGAAATCGAAAACATCGAAGAAATCGAATAATTGAATGGTTTTCTCCAAGAAAATATTCCTCTTATGAGTTTACTCGTTTGAAACTGTGTATTCAAAGTGTTATTGTGATGATAACGAAAAACAGCGAAAAAAGTTATAATAAATAATAATTTTTTAGAATAAAATGCCATTTTTCCATTTTAAGTCTTCAATCACAATATCTCAATCTACAAGACCCAAATTATATGTGAAAAATATTCTGAAGAATGAGTAAAATGCATAATACCACTTGATTTTGAAATTTTTGATAAAAATAGCCGCCATTTTGGTTCAGCCATTGAAAAATTCACTATTTTGACATCAGATTGAGATTCAGCGACCTCGAAAACATGAAAGTATGGTGTTATATACAATTCGGTCGAAAATTCGAATTTTGGCCACTTTTTGTGGTTCTTTTTGAGGTATGCATACCTCTAAATGAATTTCTTGAATTAGTTGCGTTTTATCAGATGTGCCTGTGGAAAATATTTTGTATTGGGTTTCATCTTGTATGCGGGCAATCGAGACATTTTTAAGATCTGTTCAAGACATTTGGAATGTCTGGCCTCTGAGAGGAAGCCAGACCTTATTTTACGTCTTGAACCAGGAAAAAGATTTCTAATACCCTGGCGAGGAGGGTGATCCTAACCGTCATAAAAGCTCATCCTTATTCATTGTTAAACATTTTTGTAAATTTATTATACATATTAGGTAAATCCGACCTATTCCATCTATTGTTACTCTTACACTTGATTCGCAAACCACAGATTCTGAATTTTTTGCTTTTAAATCGCTATTATAAAAATTGAACAAAAAAATTCTTTTCAAATTTAAGTCCAGATTAGTTCTTTAAAATAGAATTTAACCAAGAAAAGAAATATAAGATCAAAAGCAAACGAAAATCCACTTCACGAGACTGTCTTCTTCCTTTTCGACCAAATTGTATTCCGTCCAGGTTTTTTTATGTATAATTTCCATTCTGATGAACTCTTAATGTTGATTGTGGTATAAAATACGTTTAACTTGCAGCTGCAATAGTCCCTCCCTGCATAACCTCTTTTAATGAAAGCGGAAAATTTTGTTTCCCGGAATAAAACCTTTTATTATTCCCTTTTACTTTTAATTTCTAATTGAGTACTTTATTTCTCTTCTTTTTCTCTTCTTTTTATATTGATATTGTTAACTTGTCCTTCAAGAATTCATTGAAGCTAGCGTCCGGCGTTTATTGAATCAAAAACTTGATGCGAAACTTTATACGCTTAGTTTGCATTTTGACATCACTGCAGTAATTCTTTGAACGTAACATCTCTCTTTTCGACTGGCGTAAGCGGAATTTTAGATTTTATTATTTTATTTTTATACACTGGACACTTGAGTCTGGGACGCCCTGTATACTACTGCAACTCGCAGTAGAACTTAGGTGTGAGGGTATAAGGTCCAACATTACATATCAGGTATCAAACGTAGACGCATGCGCAGTAGTGCGCGGTTAGAAAGAGACAGAGATATACCGATGTTTTTAGCAATAAACACTACATGGCGGAAGCGTCAGTCAAACAAAACTCCCGTCAAAAGCAAAGTTTTTTCAGTACATTTACATGCCCTTGGTTGCGCTGACTCCAAAAGAGAGATCACGTTCAATCCGCCACCAACAGAAGACGCTTCACATTTTGCGCCTCTCTGCCAAAAAAAAAATACAGTGCATGCCATGGAGGAGAGCCGTCTTCATGGTGAGGATAATGTTTTCGGAACGAGTGGTAGACGAGGGCCGTTCTGAAAACGTTTCCCTCACCCTGAATAGACGGTACTCTATGCCTTGCTATGCAATATACTATTAATTTCACATTTTCTTGATTGAATTTACGGTGCGCAGAAATTGGGCAAAATTTTTAAATTGTTACAATTGTGCTTGTTACACTAGGGTTTACGTTCTTCACTTCATAATTCCACATAATTAAGCGGCGAGCACCTACTGGAGTTTCACCGACTTCTTCTGTGTTCAATCCTATAGCCGTGCCTTTTTCCATGTTTATTTTCAAACGTTTCATGCTATTATTAATATTTGCATAAATTCCAGCAAGAACCATATAAGTCTCCAATATTGCAAAGACGTCACCATCGGATGTTGACAATACAATTTTTTCTTGGTTTGATAAAGGCCTATACCTAGATGACCCTGTTTTCTCTTTAACTGATTTATCATCAGGAAAGGTGTATCTGCGAAGTTCGAATATCCGGTCCCGATTTTTGTTGGAAATAAGCCTAATAAATCTTAGTTGTTCAAGTCCACATCCTTTTCCGTCAGAAGAAGGAAGCCTTGTAGGAAGAAGCATGGGCCTGGCACGAGGAGACTTGGACCTGACACGAAGAGGAGGTTCGACAGGAGCAAGTGATCTCTCAGGTGAATCATATCTTTCAGTAGAAGAAGACGAAGTTCTGCCACGAGGAACATGAGGCATATGGTCGCCATTAGGTGAACGCTCAGACTGCGAACTTAACTCTGCAAAACAAAAGAGAGCATTTAATTTTTTTAAGCCCATTAGTAGTTCCACCAGGGCTGAGATTTTCAACCAAATTTTAAATGCTTCAATATTTTTGTATTATTTACTTCAATGCTAATCAATCTATAATATTTTTGTACAAGGGAATCTTGCAGTTTTGCACGATAGTCGCATTAGGTTCATTCTTCCATTTCAGTTTCTGGTGTCACTTAATATATTTTGCAGAGTTTTTTAATAAAGAACATATTGTTATTATTCATGATATAATAACAATAATAAGGGCAAATAGATTTTCAGAATAGGATATACAAACGCATAGATAGCACAACTTGGGAGGTGCGTATAAGCAATAAAGATATGGAGGGCGTATGGACTATGTTCTGGGATATCATTATTAGAAGTGCGACCGAAGCGTATGGTACTGCGGTTGTAGGAAGAATTTCTGGTGATGCGTAGTAGAATGATGAAATCCACGCAGACGTTCACGAAAAGAAACAAGAATATCTAAGAAAGTTGAACATCACAGGCCTTAGCGATGAAGAGAGTAATAGACTTGAAAATGATTACAGAGACAAAAAAAGGAAAGTAAAACTAGTCAAATACTAGTCATAGAAAGTAAATATAAAATCGAAACAGAAGAAGAGATGAAAAGTCAAATCGATTGTAAAGGAAGGGAGCAACTGTTTTATAAATTGGCGTTGATCAGTATGAAAGGAAGTAGAAGTACAGAGTTAGGCAACATGAGAAATAGCTAGGGTGAAATGCTGTATGATACAGACAGGATACTAGACGCTTTGAGAGACTCTTTTAAGGAATTATTAGTTTGTGCTAGTGATGGGAAAAGTATTGATAAATATCGATACATATATCGATATGATATCGTCTCGAAAAGTATCGATACATTTTTCTCTTAACTATACATATCAATAATTTCTTCGATTTGCCATGTAGACACCGTTGTGTCTCTTTCTGACAAGTTGCAACACAAGCAAGCGATAAGGACAGACTGAAAAGGCCCCAGGCTGCGGGACCTGCTGAGACATGCGACATGCACAACTATTGCGCAGTTAATTAAAAATTGTATTCGGCTACAATGATGTGAATGTGTTTTAATTTGTCATTAATTTTAATTTAATTTAAATTTGCAAAGCTTTAAAATAAGGTCAGATTAGGATGGCGAAGGGAGGGGGAAGTTATTGATAAATATCGATATTGTCGATATTATCCATATTTTTCTAGAAATATCGATACATATCGATACGTTTTTTTACGGATATTTCGCATCACTACTTTGTGCCTCTGAAGTTAGGGATGTAATTAAAATCATAAAAAATCGTGAGGCTGCTGGTATAGACAGCATTAATGCTGAAATGCTGCGGGACGACCTGCTAGAGCGCTACGATACCAGTATGACCCCTAAAAGAAGAGGACATGACGCGGCTGTATTCTCTGTGGTACAAGAAACACCCAGAGCTCTCGCACGTTTGGCCACACTTCTGCGAAACCGTGCCGAGGAACTCCTGAAAAGGGGTTATATACGCTGAATTGCCTACTCTACCTCAGATAAAACAAGCCGGCAGCATAGAAAGAGTAGCGAAACTGAGACCATCTGCGGGCAGGCATGCATTCGAGGAAGTGCGATACTTTAGGACCAGGAGAAACATCTTTATGGAGATTTTTGCTAAGAGTCTATCTGATGTCTTTGACTGATACAAACCGTAAAACAAAAATTAAGGGCTGATCATAAGACCAAAAATCTCACGCATCAACTCAGCACAAAGATAGGCTGGGCGCGACAGTACAGACGTTGAAGCATTTTAGAGAGAAGTCTACGCAGTCCAGCATCCACTGTATGAAGAGATAGAGAACATAAATAGTTCCAAGGATCTGTGCAGTAATCTCAAAGCACCTGAGGAGAAAGTCCCGCCTATCACTACTGAAGAGGTAAAATAGTATATTGTCCTACTAGTGCGGAAAGTAGGCAGTTCCACACGAGTGTGAAGTTTTCTATACGAGCTAGAGGCGAATCGAAGATAAGTTGTAGGCAAGACGTAGGAGAGTTGGAGGCGAGCTGTAACCGAGCCGAAGACGAGCCAGAAACAACTTCTTGATTGCGGGATGACGGAACCGTATTTCGCGCGCGTACTGCCTGACACGGGTAGTCAAATTCCTACCAGATGTTATCTTATCAACCAAACACTGAATGCGGGATACCTACTGCCTTGTCCAGTCTATCTTTTTCGTGAGTTGATGCATTCGTCTTTTGGTCTTATGATCAGCCGTTGGTTTTGGTTTTACGGTTTGCATCCGCCAAATTTCTCGCTGCATTATATACACTACAAATGATGGTGCAGTGGTCGGACTCTTCGAAAAAAATTCCACGAAGCGCGTCATCCAGTTCAGCCCAATCTTTGTATCGCACTCCCTCTATTGTATTCCTACCTGGGATTGGCTCCAGGTTTGCCTCTCTTTCTATGCTGCCGGCTTGTTGTATCCTGGTCGAGTAGCCGCTTCGCGTATATAATCCCTTTTCAAGAGGTCATCGGCACGGTTTTGTAGCAGTTGTTGCGAAAAATGCGAAAGCTCTCGTTTTTTCTCGCACCACATACCATGCAGTCGCGCCATGCAACCTTGTCGCTCAGAGGCCATACGGATATCGTAGCATTCCAGCATGTTGTCCCTCAGTCGATTCCTCCACTCATATGTATGGAGAGTTTGTCAGTCCGTCGTATGTACTCTCTCGTAATTGGCTCCCCCCAACTCTAGGGTAGTCGGCATTATTGTCCGACCCATTGTCGGGAGCCATGTTCGTTCGATTGCTTTGAACCGCACTTACAACCATGTTTGGTGTTATTATTGTTGTTCTCACAAACAGGTAGGGAAAAGGTTTCGTCCATTCTTGTAGAGCTTCGCATGCAAGTATGAGGTTGCATACTCTGAGATGTCCCCGGTATCTCATAGTCAATGTTTAAGACAACTCAATCAGGTGCCATTCAGCTTTTGGAACAGTTGTTACGCCTCCGCTTGCTGTAATTCCTTCGGGTCCATCCCTGGACAATTGTACGCGACTGCTCATTAATTATTGTCACCATATTTAGGAGAAAAGTTCTTCCAGTCTTTCATCCGCAAAAACGAAGTCAGTTATACGCCGACCCATACGTTCATATCTCCTAGCAGAATTATTCTTTCACCATGATCGCAAGTACTTATTGTATCATTTAAAGTGTCCCAGAAGGCGTCTTCGACTTATCTCGGATCTCTATCAACTGGGGCGTAGCACACTATGATAAATTCTCTTCTGATTCCTACCATCATTCTAGCCCACAACAATCTGGGGGATACAAAATCATGATCTTTGAGATGCTGTCTTGCTTTTTCATTCATAATCAAACCGACCCCTTGACTACGATGTAATTCACTATCTATTCCTGATCATATTTCAAAACCGCCTTTTAAGACCACATTTTCTATATTTCTACTTTCGTATCCCTTTTTCTTAGTCTCAGGTACGCATAAAATATCTTGCTTCCTTACGTGCATAGTTTCTCGTAATTCTCTCACCTTAAGATCTTTAAAAAATCGTTTATAGTTACCAAATCGAATAAGAAAGTATTTTCGATGATTATTTGGTATGACATTTTTCACATTGACAATAATTATTGAATATTTAAGCGATATTCATAAATAAATTCAGAATATGGAGCAAGAATGTCTTTCAAATAATTCTCTGCTACGGTACATTTGTGGCTTATAAAAATTGTTTGAATAATTCATAAATTATGTCAATTTGTAAAGTATCATTGCAAAATGTCAATGGAAAGACATTATTGGTCGAGTTTTCAAATAAAAATTGCACCTTTTGGTTGAAACATATCCAAACTGTGAATTTGTTTGTAACAGTTGCTTAAATAGTTGCCAGATAGCATCTATTTCTAACTAATCGTAACGAAACATAAATTTCTCTCACATTTTACAACTAAACTCTGGATTTGAATGAGCTCAACATTGCTGATCCCGAAAACTAGAGTATGTCTATAACTTTTTGAATTCTTCAAAAACTAATTTTTAAACAGAATTTTTGAAAAATCTATTTTTGGTTCTATTAAATTTTTTCATAGAGAGCTTACGATGTTCTCTGAAGATCGTGCATACGAGTATAATATTCGTTTTTCTTTAATTTAGTTTAAACATTTGTTTTTGAAAAATCCAAAAAGTTTTTGAAATGCAGAAATATCCTGCAGTAACTGCCTATTTCATTATGGACCGTATTTAAATTACGTAACATCTCA
>CAKNYM010053140.1:282062-316620 GCA_932195095.1 Andricus curvator | reverse complement strand
CGGGGGTCTTTCACTAATGTACGTAATTTTTTCAAATTCAACTGTTCTGTTGAAAATTCGTCTGATAAGTCAACTGAAATATTTTTTGGATGAAAAATATTAAATAATAATAATATTAAATACAACTCTTTTTTCGAAAATTTGTCTTTTTGATTTGAAAATTCACCTGTTTTAGTAAAAATTTTATTTTTCTTGGACAAAAATGAAAATTTTTGATTGAAAATTTAACAATCTTGTTAAAAAGTCATACTTTTTGGTTAAAAATTCGACTATTTAGCAGAAAATTAACTTATAGTTTACAATTATTATTTTGGTGTTGAAAAGTGAACTATTTTTTTGAAGCTTTTTTATTTCATCTGTTTAAAAGAAATATTTCATCTTTCTTGAATAAAAATGCAACTGTTCGGTTGAAAATTCAATAGTTTTTTGAAAATTTGTCTTTCTGATTCCAAAATTCACCTAATTTAGCAGAAATTACATCTTTCTTGGATAAAAATGCAACTGCTTGGTTTAAAATTCAACAATTTTGTTGAAAAGTCATACTTTTTGGTTAAAAATTATGCTGTTCTGTTGAAAATGTAACTAGTTTGTAGAAAATTTACTTTTTGGTTAAATTTAATATTTTGGTGTTAAAAAGAGAACTGAAATCTTCTCTGGAGGAAAATTCAACCATTTTTTTGAAAATTTGTTTTTTTTTTTATTTTTGAAATTAAAAATTCATCTGTGTTAAGAGAAATTTCATCTTTCTTGGATAAAAATGCAACTGTTTGGTTGAAAATAAAACTATTTCGTTAAAAAGGCCTACTTTTGGTTGAAAGTTCTACTGTTTTGTTGAAAATTTAACTATTTCGTAGAAAATTTATTTATTTTTTCTTAATTATATTTTGATGTTAAAAAATGAACTGAAATATTTTCTGGATCATACTAGAAACTATTTTTTTTTAATATGTTTATTTTTTAAATTAAAAATTCATCTGTTTTAAGAGAAATTTCATCTTTCTTGGATAAAAATGCAACTGTTTGATTGAAAATAAAACTATTTTGTTGAAAAGTCATACTTTCGGTCGAAAATTATCCTGTTTTGTTGAAAATTTAACTATTTCGTAGAAAATTTACTTTTTGTTTAAAATTCATATCTTGAATGAAAATTCAACTATTGTTTTATAATTTGTTTTCTTTTTGAATAAAAATTTATCTGTTTTAAGAGAAATTTAATATTTTTTGGATAAAAATGCAACTATTGGGTATATAATTCAACAATTTTGTTACAAGATCAACCTTTTTGGGTAAAAATTCGTCCTTTTGAATTGAAAATTCAATTTTTTTCGTAGAAACTTATTTCTTGGTTAAAAATTCATATTTTGATCGTGAAAAGTCAACTAAAATCTTTTTTAACAGAAAATTCAACTATTTTTTAAAAATTTATCTTTTTAATTTATAAATTCATCCGGTTTGGTCGAAATTTTTTTTTTGTATGAAAATGCAACTTTTTGGTTAAAAATGATTCTTCTTTGCTTGAGTACTCAACTATTTTATTTGAAAGATTTGGTTGAAGCACTTTGTTGAGAAATCATTTTTTTTAAAGAGTTATATTTTTAGGTGAAAATTCATCTCTTTGGTTTAAAGTTTAAATATTTTGTTGAAAATTAATCTTTTTAAATTGAAAATTCAACTACTTGGGTAAAAGTTAAACTAAATTGTTAAAAATTTATTTTTTTGATTGAAGGCTTATCTCGGTGGTTAAAAATTTAACTGTTTAGTGTTTTAAGATTGCTCTTTTTTAGCTGAAAATTCTACTTTTTTGGTAAAAAAAATAAATAAATTTCTTGGTTTAAAATTTCATTTTTGTTGGGTAAAAATGCATCGGTTTCGTGGAGAAATAACTTTTTGCTGAAGTCATATTTTTTGTTTGTAAATTCAATTTTTGTAGAGAAAATTCGTCTTTTGGCTTGAACGTTCCACAATTTAGGTAACATTTTCTTTCCTTAGTGAAAAATCTTTATTTTGTTGAAAATTCATTCTTTTGTTTAAAATAAATTCATAAATTTGAACATTTTAAATTTGTATCTGAATTAATGTTTCATTCCGTTTATAAGAGATTCTATGTTAAAAGTATTTCAAGATTAAAATGCTGGTATTTGAATATTGATGATCAAGGAAACTGAAAAATTAGACAAGGACAAATAACGGACTTTTGAAAATCAAGTTTTCCGACACCCTGCCTAATTGTTAATAGTGACAGTAGAGGGAGAAATGAGTAATATCAATAAGGCTAAAAAGGAAGCAAAAGTAAAAAGCGCAGGAAGAGGGGATGGTCAATGGAAGGTAAAGAACAGTTTAAAGAAAAAGTCAGGAATATCAAAATGGAGGACGGAAATGTAAACGAGGAAATGGAAATAATTATAGGAGAAATAAAAGGACTATTATAGTGCACAAGCAAAAAAGAAGTTAGTGAAGGAGGGTATAGAAGTGGATGGGATGAGAATTATAAACAGAAGAAGAAGGAAGTGAAAAGGGAATTAAGAAAAGGGAGAAACGGGACAAGTAGTTGAGAAGAACATAGGAGAAAAAAGGAGTATACTGAGTTGTGTGATCAAAAAAAAGAGGTAAATCAAAGGTTTGGAGAAGAAGCGGAGAAGGCTAGGACGGAAGAAGAGGTTTGGAAGGTGATAAATAGAGAGTGAAGGAGAAGGAAAAGAGTAAACCAGGATATTGAGATGGTAGAATGGAAAAAATATTTTATGGAATTAATAGGAGGGGTAGAGAGGAAAGTTAGAAAAGGAGGAAAAGATGGTAGGGAAACAGATGAGGAGGAGGACATTACAAGGGAAGAAATAGACAAGGTATTAGGGATGATGAAAGATGAAAAGGCACATGGTAAAGATGAGATTACAAATGAAGTATGGAAATATGAGGGGACAGAATTAAAGGAATGGGCATGAATAATGTGCAATAGAGTATGGAGAGGAGAGGGGTGGCCAGAGTTATGGAAAGAAGGAGTAGTGATACCAATTGTGAAGAAAGGCAAAGGGGAGGAGGTTAAAGATTATAGGGGAGTGACACTAATGCCAACACTGTATAAAGTATATGTGACTGTTTTATCGGAGAGGTTACAAAAAGAAGCTGTGGAGAAAAAGATAGAGCCACCGAATCAGACAGGGTTTAGGAAAGGGATAAAAAAAGTTATGGTGAAAAAGGGGATACGAGAAACATTAATGAAGAGAGTATCGGAAATTTTTAGAGAGACAAAAAGCAAGGTAAAGGTAGGAGAGCAAGTAGGAGATAGTTTCTGGTTGGTGAGAGGAGTAAGGCCAGGATGTTCTCTGAGCCCACTTTTTTTTAATATATTAATATCAGATTTGGAAGAAGAAATGAAGAGAAAAGGGTGGGGAGGAGCTAGGATAGGGAACGAAAAGATATATACACTGGCATAAGCAGACGATATAGTGTTGATGGCAGAGGATGAAGAAAGGATGGCGGGCTTAATTACAGGATTAGAGAAATACTTAGATGGAAAAAAGTTGAATTTAAATGTAGAAAATACAAAGATAATGAGGTTTAGAAAAAGGAGGGGGAAGAAAGAAAGAATGGACGGGGAGATGGAAGGGAATAAAATTAGAAGAAGTAAAAGAGTTTAAGTATTTGGGATATAACTTGCAAGCAAATGGAGATCATAGAGCTTATATAAGAGAAAGGATAAACAAAGCAGCAGGGGTAATGAAAGAGATATAAGGAATAGGAAAAAGAAGGTGAAAAAAAAATTGGAGAAGGAGAATCTGGTTATTTGATACGCTGGTATGGCCGGTATTAGGTTATGGAGCAGAGATATGGGGATGGCAAGAAAGGAAAGAGATTGAGAGTTTGCAAGAAACTGTATATAAGGTGGACGCTAGGGGTAGATTGGAGGACACCGGGATATATGGTGAGAGATGAAGCGCAAAGGGATAAATTAAGTACTAGAGCGGGAAAGAGGGCCTGGAATTTTGAGACGAAGCTGAGGGAGGGAAAGGGAGGGGAGTTAGCGAGAAAGTGTTTGATGGAGGTAGAAGAAAGGAGAGAGAGGGCGATGGAATTAACGAGATGGGAAGAAGAAAGGAGGGAGTTCTTTAAGGCTAGAGGTATAGAAGACGGGACTGGAGTCAACTATGAAGAAGTAGAAGAAAAGTACAGGGAAAGACAATTAATAGAAAGATGGGGGATGATTGAGGAATCAAAATATAATAAATGGCATAAGATGATAAAAAAGGAAGGAGTACCAAAGTATTTAGAAAAGGGATGGGGAGAGAAAAGATGGACCAGAATAGCAAGATTTAGATTGGGAAACGAGGTAAGGGAGGGGATGTATTGGGAAAAGGAAGAGAACAGAAAGTGCAGAATATGTGAATGGCAAGAGGAAACATGGGAGTATGTATGGGAAGGATGTAGGAGAGGAATGGAAGATAAAGGAAGCTGGCAAGAGAATGTGGTAAAGATTCTAGGGGAGGATGTTTTGGGGGAAAAGTGGATGAAGGAGTTGAGGGTGCTAGGGGAGCAAATGAGAAAGAATGAAAGAATGGATGCAAAAAAATGGCAAAATGGAGTTACAAGAGAAGTGAAAGAAAAAGGAAACGGAAGTCGCTTAAATTAGAAGCGTAAAGATTTGTAAGTAATGGTTATGTAAAAGCATAAGTAAATTAAGTTGCGTTTACGTTATCGCTCTCTCTTTCTCTCGCTTGCACTCTCGCTTGCACTCTCGCTTTCGATCGCTCGCTCACTCGTTCGCTAACACGTCCCAAATTACGCTATCGCCAAAAAATAGAAATAAGGATATAGATATAAGATTTTCTGTAAATAGGTGTAAATAACTGTAAATAGTAAGGATAAGATTTTATAAAACATGTAGAAGGAAGTGTTGTAGGAAATGGAAGTCATGTAAACCCTTAGGTGACACATTATGAATAAAGAAGAAGAGTGACTTGCTCAAAGCTCAAAAATATTTTGAAAATTATAGATATATTATTATACTATTATATTCACCAATAGAAATAATGATGATTGTCAAGGTGAAGACCAGGTTACAAAGCAGCTTCATTTTTTTCAGGTAGCGGAAAAACTGATTAATGTATTGATAAAAAAATTGTTCAACAGCGTAACGAATGAATATTACAACGCTTCATTATACATGATATGATATAAACTATACTCGTTATCTCATGGATATTAGTCAACCTCGTCTTTCTGAGATATGTACATTTCATTAGTCAGCCTCAAAGATAAATATTTAATTACTAAAAGCGTAGAAGATGAGGTAGAAAATTCGATGAATATTTGAATTTTTTTAACAAAACTTCTCATGTGATATATCCTCATAAAAAAAAGAAATATCTCTACGAGATCATGTTTTATCATTTCTCAAAGTCATCAGTGATTTTTAGTGCCGCTAGATTCTAAAATATTTCAAAAGATTTCTCAAAATATCGCAAAAAGTCTGCAAGATTTTAAGGCAATTTTTTTTGTTTCAAAAGATTTTTTACAAGTTTTAGGGAAAATTAGAATCATTTGAAAGATATGTAAAAGCTCTTAAAAAGTTTTTAAAATAGTTTGAAATTTTAAGTAATTTAAAAAAATTGAAAAAATGTATTTTTTTTAAGACTTCCAATAAAAGATTTAGAAGATTTTTAAAAATTTTGAAAGAATTCAAGAGAATAAAATTTTTTTCTAAGATTACTGGGATAACATCAAATAATTTTTTTTTTAAATTCTTTTTTAAAGAAAATTTTAAAAGATTCTAAAACATTTCAAAAGATTTCTAGAGAATATAAAAAAAAATCTGGAAGATTTCAAGGCAATTTGTTTAGTTTTGAAAGATTTTTCACAAATTATAGGAAAAGTTGGAATCATTTCAGAAAATATACAGAAGTTTTGCAAACATTTATAAAATAAGATTTCAAAACAAGAAGTGCAGACGGTTTTTAAGGATTTTGAATGGTTTCAAAGTAATAATACAAATTCTTTCTGATGATCCCTGAAAAAATTTTAAGTAATTATTTATTTAAAAAAATTAGTTTTCTCATAACATTTTTTAAGATTTCGAAATAATTCAAAAGATTTCCGAAATTGTCAAAAAAAAATATAGAAAACTGTAAGGCAATTTTAGGAATAATTTTATTGAGTTTAAAATACTTTTAAGGATTTTAGAAGTTTGGAATAGATTGGAAATATTTGAAAACTTTGAAAGATTTCCGAAAATTCATAAAATATTTTAAATTTTCTTCTAAACTTCTTCTAAACTTTTTCTCAAATTTTGTAAAATCCTGTAAAATAAAAAAACTTGATTAGAAATTTTTTAGATATGTTTCCGACATATTTCCAATTTTCAAAAAACTTTTTGAATTTGCTCGAGAAACCTAGGAAAATTATATTTATATAATCTTGAAATTAAATGACTAAACCTAAAAAATAAATTGTTATACGAGATTTTTATTTCGTATCAAAAATTATTTGAATTATTATTGAAGATGACACTTTACCAAAAAAAGATGCTCATTATAAAAAATACGTGGAAGTCTAAACATTATTTTTTTGAATTTTTCTTATGTTATTTTTTTATAAATTAGTAATCTGGAAAAATTAGACTTTTTGGGAATACTATTTTACGGTTTTAACTTTATAAAATTCATTTCCTTACGAAATTAATATTTTTTTGCACATACATTTCAAAAATATTATTTTTAACGTGAATAAAGGTTAGTAAATAATTTTGTTTTTTTTTCATTTAGAGGCATTTTAGTAGTTTGTAATCACGTCATGTTTTTCGAGGTGATCTGGTCTATTTACAAGTTTCACAATATTATCTTCTTATTGTTTCAATAAAGCTGAAAATCAATTTTTAATTCAGAAACGTTTAATTTAAAGGCCGAATATTTTACATGTATAAAATGGAAGCTTTTTACACTTTCAAATTTGACATTAAACAACTTTAAATTAAATGCCCTGACTCTGCAAGACCCATCGGACTTACCTATCCGCCACTAGTTAAATTTGAGCGGAACTGTAAACTCGAAATCGAGCAAAAAAATAGGGTGTAGCAGTAGCTGAGACAACAAACGAACAGGTCAAAATTTTATAATTGTGAAACAATTTATGAAGTACTGTCTGAGAGGATGTGGACAGTGGATAACATTTTCGTGTTGAACTATCTAGTCAACAGGAATCTGGGACAGAAAAAAGGAAAACTGGTAGCACTCTTCGTAGATTTTAAGGCAGCTTTTGACTCGGTGAATAGGAAAGTTTTGTGGAAGGCAATGAAAGAAAGGGAGGTGGACGAGGAGCTGATTGAGAGGATAAAAGAGGTATTTACGGAGACGGAGACAAGGATGAGGATCGGGGAACAGAAAGGAGAGGAGTTCTGGACAGGGAGAGGTCTCAAGCAAGGGTGCCCGTTAAGTCCGTTGTTGTTTAGTATATTATTAGCAGACCTAGAAGAGAAAATGGAAAGGAAAGGTAAAGGGGGTATAGTTATAGGAAATAAGAGAATATACTCGTTAGCGTACGCGGACGATGTGGTGATCCTGGCAGAAAATGAAAGTGGAATGAACTTGCTAATAAAAGGATTAGAATAGTACGAGGGGGGACCCAAAAGTAACGGGAAAAGGGTGGTGGTGGGGCGGCAAAGTAGGAGATCGGGTTCTCCAGTGCGGGGTTCTAAGCGGTGACTCTCCCTGAGTCAGTGTGCGAAGTCTGATCGCTGTGAGTGCATTCGTTCGTCCGCGGGATTTTTTTCAGTAAAACAACTTTTTCTGTTTCAGCGAAAACGTGCTTTTTTGGACGAGGAGTGAGAGCTGTCTTCCATTGGCTTGATGGCTGCTTTGTTTCGGGGTCGTACCCATAGCACCACGATTCGTCACTAGTTATGACCTCACAAAATAAATCTGGCTCCTCTTTGAACTGATTTTGCAGCTCAAGAAAGGCCTGAAGTCGACGGTCCCTTTGTCGTCAGTGAAAAGGCGAGGGATACGTTTCGCTGCAACCCTTCTCATGTGTAAATCTTCGTATAAAATCCTCTGGATTGAACTCCATGACACTCCAGACATCTCACAAAATTGATCAATAGTTCGGCGACGGTCTTCACAATGAAGGGTATTGATTTTTTACACGTTGTCGTACTTTCTTGAAGTTGAGGGGCGCCGAGAACGAGGTTGGTCTTTAATCGACATCTCTTCATTCTTGAAACGCGAAAACCAGCCGTACACACGTGTTTTACTCAGGGCATCATCCCCATAAGCTGTTTCAAGCATCACAAGAGTTTCCGCAGGCGTTTTCCCAAAAAGAAAGCAAAATTTTACAGCCATGCGTCGCTTACGGCACTCAACCATCTGACGTTTTCGCTGAAACGGAAAAAGTTGTTTTACTGAAAAAAATCCCACGGACGAACGGATGCACTCACAGCGATCAGACTTCTCACACTGACTCAGGGAGAGTCACCGCTTAGAACCCCCCCCCCCCTGGAGAACCCGATCTCCCCCTCTGCCGCCCAACCACCAACCCATTCCCGTTACTTTTGCCCCCCCCCCTCGTATGTGCGAGAGAAAGACCTGACAATTAATGTGACGAAGACAAAGATAGTATGTTTCTGGAAGAGAAAGAATGAAGTAAAGTATGGATGGAAGATAAATGGGGAAATGGTGGAAATGGTAGCCGAATTTTGTTATTTAGGATTCTGGTTCGAAGCGGGAGGTGGAAATGATCTGCATGTGAAAAAAGGATAGAAAGTGCAAGTAAGGTGATGGGTCAAGTGTGGGGGATTGGAAACAGAAGATTCAAAGAGGATTGGAAGATGAGGGTAAGGCTGTTTGATTCACTGGTATGGTCTGTGATGTGTTATGGAGTGGAGATTTGGGGAGATTTAGGGTCTGGAATTTTGAAGAGAAACTTGAGAGTGGTAAGGGCAGCAAAGTTGCTCAAGTATGCCTGCAGGAAATATTAAATAGAGAGAGGAGAGGAAACACGGGACATTCAAGATGGGAGGAGGAGAGATGGCAAGTTAGAAGGGAATGGAGAATGTGTGACGAGGGGTAGGAGTGGGAGGAAGTAGAAGGAGAAATGATCAAGGAGCAGGAAGAGAAGAGATGGGAAAAGATTATGGAGTCAAAATACAATAAATGGTATAAATTGGTTAAGATGGAAGGGGTCCCAGAATATTTAGGAAAGTTAAAAAAGGAGTGCAGGTGGTCCAGGCTGGTACGTTTCAGAATGGGAGAAGGAATGAATGAGTGTAAATATCGGATGAGTGAAGAAATGAAAATGTGTAGAGTATGTGGTGATGAAAGGGAATCATGGGAGCACGTTTTGGAGAGATGTACAGGGGAAGAGGAAGGGGGAAAGAGCGTGGTAGATAGAGTAAGATGGATACTGAGCGGTTTTGGACAAGAGGAAAAGTGGATAAAGAGTCTAGAAGAGAATAGGGAAGAAAGAATGCAATGGGGTGGAAAAAACCAAAATCGAGACCAAAATTGATACAAGAGAAATATGTAAGGAAAATTAGTGTTGCGTAACTTACAAAAGCTTGAAGAGAAATGGTAAGAGGAAATGGAAGCCTTGAAAGGTCTCGCGCAATTGTAAGATAATATGTAAGAGTTAGTAAATAATAAGAAAGCGAAGCGATTAAAGGTTAAGTTAGGTTAAGTTAGGCATCAGGCATAGTGGTTAAGTGAAATTGTAACAAATGTAAAGGGAATCGAGCCATCAAACCCGTAAAAGGGAGAGTAATAAAATACAATACAATACAATGAAGTACTGTCTGATAATTTCTCCGGTGGACTTATTACATTGGAAAAATATTTATTTGCGCAAAGCTCAACACAAAACTATTATTATACGATTATATTCACCAATAGAATTAAGGACAACTGCCAGGCTAAAGACCAGAGTATAAACGACCTTCATTTTTTCCAAGCAGCGAAAGAACTGATTAATGTATTAATAAAGAATTTGTTTAACAGCTTAACGAATGAATATTCTGGTGCCTCATTATGGATTATATAATCTATCCTACAGTCATTAACACAAAGATTATAGGCGGCATGCTTATTCTTCTGAGATATTTACATTTCATTAGAGCTGTTTCAAGGATAAGAGTTTAATTACTAAATTCGTTAATATTGGCGACAAAAGTCGGTAAATATTAGACTTTTTTCTAACTCACACGTAATATATCGTCTTGAAGAAGTCAAAAATTTCTATACTAAGGGTTATTTAGCATGAAATTTTTTAGATAATAAACTGATGTGTTTACAAGAAAATAAACTCGATGAAAAGAAGCGCGATTATCTTTTTTTTTCGGACCCAATTTTAAAATTAAAATATAAAATTATTATTAATGCAACATTTTTAGTAACGTATATACATACTGCCGATTATGAAGCAGAAATTAATCAATTACTACTAATCAGTCAGCCCATCAACAGTCAGTCAGAACAAAGAAAAAACTAAGAGTAAAATTTGTTGCAGGAAATTTTTTAGAGCGATAAAGTTTTGTTCAACCAACTTCGCGTCTTTCAAAATACATGTGTTTGTCATGGAAAAACAAAAGAAAGTTTAACCGATATTTGTGTAAAGTTTATCCTTTGAAGTTAATTTTTGTTGCAAAGAATCTTTCGTCGGAAATCGATGTAAAGTTTATCTTCTGTTTTTTCTGTGAAAACATCATCGCCAGTCAGTGTCTTCTTCCTAAACTTCAAGTACTTCGACCCTGAGTGTTCGAGACGCGTCGCAACTAGTTAAATTTGGGCGGGACTGTAAGCTGTTTTCTTCAACTTCAGCGAATTGTATCTATTCTTCACGACTGCAAAATAATAATATTTATTTAAATTTGCACCTGCTTACGGTTTACGAGTTACATTATTTGTGATTGTTGCAACTTATTTAAAAAATTTATTCCTTTTTTTGTGAGTTTTCATATCAGGTTAGTGAGGTTATATAGACACCATTCATATTGTTTCTACAAGAAAAATTGTATTCGCTATTATTGTACTTACGTTGTCGGGTTCGCTGGAAGTCGAAAAAACGAACATCGTTTATTTTTTATTGTACGTTTGTTGCAACCACTAACACTACAGTAATGTGGCATTTTTATTAAACCCCGTTACGATGAACCTTATATACAAAACATTTTTAACTATCACAGAAGACGCTTTGTAGAAAGTAAACTTCCCGTTGAAATACCCGAGCTTCTTCCCCTAAGCGGCAGAGTGTGCTAGTGTCCAGTGTATGGTCACCTTCCACTCTCTTTAATACTTTCTGCAGATAAACCGCAAGATTGATATCCATGCAAATACTGATATAAAATATACTTACAAGCTATCGATTCCATTAATACTGGTGGCGAAATTTGTTTTTGTGTACGAGCAAAAATATGACCTGTTGACAATGTCCCAGTAATGATGAGTGTACGGTCGAAAAAGACCTGAGTGTTCCTTCCTGCGATTTTTCCGACTGCTCTCCTACCATAGTCTCTTCTAGTAATCAAGCTCACATATGTAATAGTGTCGGTGAGGTTCTTACACCACCTCAAGCGTTTTCTACTCATACTAATACTCTCGCATCTCTCTGCAGCCTGCTTGAAGTCTACTACCAGAACGTGCGGGGCATCCGCACAAAGTTACCCGAACTAAGGAAGGTAATACCGGCTTGTACAGCAGATATAATTATTCTTTCCGAAACCTGGTTGCATAGTGGCATTAATAACTCTGAATTACGTTTGAATAATTTCACTTTGTATAGACTCGATAGAAATTCTCTGACTAGCAGCCATGAGCGAGGTGGTGGTATTCTTATTGCTGTTGAAAATAAATTTCATAGTGTATCCATTCCTTGCAACATCAACTCAGTTGAAACTGTATTTGTTCGTATTAGCGTGTGCAACTTTTCTCACATTTTTTGCGCCGTTTACTTTCCTCCTCGCTCTGACATTACTAAATATACTGACTTTTGTAATATACTTGAAGAGATTTTGAATGTATTTCCAAGCCACCCGATTCACATTTTAGGCGACTTTAACATGCCTTTCATTCGCTGGAATAACAATGCCACACTCAGTAATCAGGATATCCCCTTTTGGATTAATACTGATTCCTCTTCTTGTCAAAATGCAATCGCTCAAAACATGTTAGATACAATATCCTTTTTAAATCTTTATCAAAAAAACTCCATAGTAAATAAATTCGACTCAATGGTCGACCTTATCTTATCCAATTAAAATAATTGTTCGTCCTTTCTAGCACCGGATCCTTTGCTACCTTGTGATCCCTATCATCCACCAATAATTTATGATGTATTTGCTCCTAGTATACCCAGTGAATTGGCACATAACATTGTATCATATAACTTCAAAAAAGCCAACTTCGCACTTATCAACTCGTATTTAGAAAAGATTGACTGGAAAAATAGTCTCTCTAATTCGATAACCCTTTCTAACAATAAGTGTCTCAACTTTAATAAGAAAGAAATTATCGACGATATGGTTAACTTTTTATACATGCACTTGTACACTGCGATAGACGAGTATGTCCCTAAGTATTATTATCATACATCAACCTACCCTCCCTGGTTTTCATACGAGCTTAAATATCTCGTAATTGCCAAGAAGATGGCGCACTTAGTATACAAGAGAACGAGAGATCGGACTGACTATGAGAATTTCTCAGTCTTGAGGGCGAGATATAATTTTTTATCTGAGCGTTGCTATAATGAGTACGTACTCAGGACTGAGAGAAATATCATAGCCAACCCGAAATCTTTTTGGAACTATGTTAACGAAACTAGAAATAACTCTTCGATGCCAGCTGAAATGTTTCTCGATAATTTAAGAGCAGACTCTTGTCCGCAGATCGCCGAATTATTTGCTATACATTTTAGATCGGTTTACAATCCTACTAACAATTGTGCCCACATTCGTTCTTATGACGATGAAGTCGATCTAAATATTGTTTATATTTCCAGAGACGAAATCAGGGCTAAAATACGTAATCTCAAACAGAATAAGGGAGCGGGTATCGATGGTATCCCTCCCTCTCTTCTGAAGTCTTGCTGCTCGTCACTTACTGAACCTCTGAAAAATCTGACGTCACTAACTTTAGGCCGATAACAATCCTTAATTCCATATCTAAATTATTCGAAAGTATGATGTATGATGAAGTTTATTTTGCATTTTCTAATTTGTTTTTAGACGAGCAGAATGGATTTAGAAAGGGCCGCTCGGCCAGTACAAATTTATGCATCTACACTCAATACTTACTGAGTGCACTGGAGGGTGGCGGAAAGGTGGATTCCGTCTACACAGATTTCTCCAAAGCTTTTGACAAAGTGGATCACAGTATCTTAATTCCCAAACTAAGAGCCTATGGTGTCTCTAGTAATACAGTTAATTTGATAGAATCTTATCTGCATAATAGAACACAAGTTGTTAGGATAAATGGTCATATATCCAGCGAAATCTTGGCAACGTCGGGTGTCCCCCAGGGGTCGCACATGGGTCCCCTACTCTTTCTAATCCTCATAAATGATGTAAAGCAATCTATTCAGCATAGTAACTTCCTTTGTTACGCGGATGACCTTAAATTGTATCTTGAAATTTCTTCCTTTGTTTGTGCTGCTAAACTTCCAGAAGATCTTGAAAGAATTCATTTGTGGTCTTTGGAAAACAACATGCCTTTAAATATAAAAAAATGCCAAATTATTTCATTCACAAGGTAGAGGAAGCTAATTAGATTCTTTTACAACATCGAAGGAGAACTGTTGGATAGAGTTCTCTATGTGAGAGATCTGGGTGTCATCCATGACTTTGCCCTGACTTACCTTGATCATTTCTCTATGATTGTGAATAAAGCACTTAAAGCTTTAGGTTTCATTGTTAGAACTTCCCAGCCTTTTCATAATCTTCTAGTTTTTAAAACACTCTACTTCTCGCTAGTCAGACCTCATCTTGAGACGGCCTCCGTCATCTGATCACCCTTCTATGCGGCCCATATGATGAGAATTGAATGAGTACAGAACAGATTTCTCAGATTTGTAGCTTGGCAGCTTGGTATACATAGGGATAGATTTGACCACGATTACACTGAACTTCGAACTACCTTAAATATACCTTCAATGCAATCCCGACTCTTAACAGCAGACTTGTGTTTTCTTTATAATACAATTAATGGTTATATCGATTCTCCAAAAATTCTAGCCCTGATTCGTAAGCTCTCCTGGCAAGTAAGCCCCCTCAAATTTTTGTTAGCAATTCAAAAATTTCTGTTTCTGAAGTTTATTAAATGATGTAAAGAATGTAAAGTACCGTAATATAACCTTACTGTCCCACAGGACATTATTATTTAAATAAAAAAGGATTATCTACAAAATTTCACCGATTCTATTTAAACTGCGGTCAATTATATTATTATAGGACCCTATGGTAGATGCAAAACCATAAGAAACCAAGATTCGAGTAGTATGAAATCAGAACCTAAACAAATGAAACCCAAAACAAATGAGGAACATTGAACTTCGTTTAAGCGGGGGTAAGTTCTGAATTCAGACTCCTGAAATTTTCATTATATTAATTCAGGTTTATTTACTAGAAATTCTAAACTTTGTTTTAATATGCATTTCTTTAAAATAAGAGGATACGTGTTTTGAGATATTCGGAATTTCAAAAAGGTAAAAAAAGGACATATATTTTTCAGAAATGCTTACCAGCACCTGCAAGGATTTTTTAATTTTCACTAGCCTCATTTCAGACCCAGTCATCGTTTTCTAAAATCATCAGTGATTTGTTGACCCGCTGGAGCCATTCGTATAGATACATTCCGATACTAGTGTAATTTTTCTCCTACAATAATTTCGTGATAGAGTGAACAGGAACTTTCTTCATCCGTTAACGAAGAATAGTGGCTGGGGCATTAAAGAAAGAACCCTCAAAAACTATACCACATTGACAATTAATGTAATTACCAGTTACATGTACGATTTTGATCCGACTGCAAATCACAAACAATATATTTTATAGATTTACATTTTCTTAATTGAAATAATGTTGTAGAGGATTGTTGTTTACGCGATGGTTTACATGCTGTACTATGAAATTCGTTCTGATTAAGTAGTGGGCACCTACTGGAGTTTCATCAATTTCGTCTCGGTTCAATCGGGTAACCGTGCCGCTTTCCATGTTAATTTTCACACGTCTTATACCGTTATTAATATTTTTGTATATTCCAGTGTTCACAGACTGTGGGAGCTGGCGGCCCCCACCACGACTCCCGTGTGGGAGCACACACGTAAACGCCGCGTGTCGGTGTGTCCCCACTCCGTCACTTGATTACACGCTCCCCGGCAACGAAAATTTGTCGGTTCGGATGATTTCACTGTCTCCTTCGTGCTCTTTCGTTTGATTTCGGTGGCAGCTTCGGGTCAGCCACGAAGATGGGTTCGGCGTTGAAGCCGAGGATGCACGATTCTTAATTTGTAATTTCTCATTCTCGGCGACTCGGCTATTATCAAGATTTTTCAGCTTTTTCAGATTTGGAGAAATTGGAGGGTTTGGAGGTTAGGGTCGACTTTTGTTTAGAAACAAAGTTTGACAACCTCAAAAAAGCTAAAAAAGTTTTAAAAGATGATGATTATGTTTTTCAGGTATTATTATAGAATCTTTTCTAGTATAGGATCGTTATTTTATCGTTATTATTATCGTTATTGTTTAAAATAATTTATAAATTAGTATAAAATATTTATATAAAAATAAGTATATAAAAATTTATAAATAATTTTTATTTATAAATAAAAAATTATTTATAAATTATAATATAAAAAGAGTCTTCACGAAATTTAAGTTTTTCACTCATGAGAGTGTAAAATGGCAATTTTATTATTTGTAATGATATTTTTCTTTTTTAATTCTAAAATTTCATTATTTTGCAGCTAATATATAAATCAATAATTATTTGTAATAGAAACTGGGTATTAAAGTATTACAGAAAAGTTAATATAGGAATAAATAATATCAGTGTCGATCAGACTGGGGAAAACCCGGGAATTTTTTTTAACTAGGAAAAACGGTGATAAACCCGAGAATTTTATTTGGGAACGGGAATTTTTTTATTTCATTGTAAAATCTACTTTTATCTACTTTATCTTCTTCTTATGCTTGAAAATTATAACTTCGTTTAATGTTTATTATACTTCAGTCTGTGATTGAGAATAAGATTGGCACGGTATATAAATAAAGAAATAATAAATCAAATGTAATTAATTCTTATAAATATCACCATTTTTATGTACTTTCATAGGAATGATCTGAAATAGATCACAAATGAGGTTTGATTAAACTGTGTACAGGGAAAAATGCTTAATTTCAATGTTGTCAATAGGAAAACAAAGAAACAGTGTACATAATTTCTATTTTAAAATTTATGTGAGGGACAGAGGCAGGGTATATTAATTTCAATATTAAATAGGAGAATTACCTGAAATTAATTTTAAACCTGGAATGTAAAAAAATAATCTGAGTAAATCATTTATTATTTATAAATTTGTTATCCCATTACCAAATACTTTAGTCTTCAAAACTGGTTTAAAAAATGAATTCACGTCTTCCCAATTTTCAGAGCTAAATAATTATTTTATTTTAAAAGGAATATTGTCTACAAAGCAAAAACTGTATTTTATTATTTTATAAATAAAAATTTTTAATTTTTAATTATTAGTAAAAAGAAAAAAAATTACTTCCAATTTTACTTTGTTTTACGTTCAATGGAATTTACTTTTAATATATGCGAAATAATTGTATGGACGTAAAAAAAGGTCTCGGTGGATTTGTGTGGGGTCCTTGTTTGAATCTTAGAATTTGCTTCAATTTAATAACTCAGAAATTATGTAATTCGATCAATTTAAATGTAGGATATTTTAGAATTCGGGATTCTTATTTTTCGTGATTGTTTTCGGCAATTAAAAATATTTTCGTTATTTTAAATGAAGGAAATAAATTTAAAATTTTGTTTAAATATAAAAAATAAAATAAACAAAAATTGTGCCTATTTTTAAACGTTTAAGATTTAAGACTTTTTTTCGCAGAAATAATCTTTTGTCCACTAAATACAATGTCATTTTCCCGTTTCGGTAGCTACATTTAAGTTAGAAAATAAGATAATAGAATGATCTATAGGGAAAATAGTATAAGTTACTACAGGTTTTGAAATTTGTAATATAAGGAATATATTTTATAAGAAAAATTGAGGTTAGATTGATAATGTATATCATTCTCAAGCCTCAAGTGGTTTTCAATTTTCAAATTTTGTATTTCATTTTTTAATTGATTTTAAATATTGTGAATTTAGAATGATAATAATTTATATATATTTTTAATTCAGTAAAATAATCATCATTTCTTTTAATGATATTTTCTTAAAGAAGCATGAAAACTATGAAAAAAATTTTCAAAAGTTTTAAGACTTTTTTTAAAAAGATTTTAAACTTTTTTGCATTATAATACTTTCTTAAATTTTCATTGAATTAAATATTCAATATTTATAATATTTTATCAAGGAAAATAGAATGTATATGAAATTATGAAAATCACAGCTTTGTTATTTCTTATAAACACTTCATAAAACCTTTAATGACTTGTATATCTATACTTAATAAATAAATAAATAAATAATGATTCACAAGAGAGAAAGCCTTACAATATACATTAGGGTGGGTCGAAAATAGATACTTTTGGAATTCAAAATTGCTACAACGCGGAAAAGTAGCATATTGTGGTCCTAAAAAGGTATAATTAATTTGGAATCAATCGACATGCAGCTTGGTTATCCGCGCTCGAAAAAAAGGTTTCAACAATATATTTTTTGCAGAGTTTTAAAATTTTATTGAGTTTCAATTTTTTTTTGACATACCTGGAGGTCAAAAAAGTCTTTTTAATTTTTTTTGGATTTTAATCTATCATTTTCTGAGAGATAATTCCTATTTAATTTACCATTGTTTTCGGAATTTTTTTTACCACGTTTGCAAATAGAAGGAGAATTATTTGAGGTACATGAAAACTTTTCAGTGACAAAAATGAATTAGAAAAAAAAATCCCCAAGACCCAGGAATTGAAATTGTCAATACAGCGAATTTTTAAATTTTTGATTTTGGTATTTTGTGAACTTATCTTTATAACATGTAGTTGAAACATTTTTGTGAGCATGTGTGGGTTTTTTAAACATAGAAATACACGAGAAAAGCAAATTCACAAGACCCAGGAATCGAAATTGGCAAAACAGCGAATTTTAACATTTTTGATTTTGGTATTTTATGAACTTATCTTCGTAACATGTAGTTGAAACATTTTTGTTAGCATCTGTAGATTTTTTAAACATAGAAATACACTAGAAAAAAATCGAAAAGACCCAGGAATCGAAATTGGCAATCGAGCGAATTTTTAAATTTTGGGATTTCATGAACTTATCTTTATAACTTGTAGTTTAAACGTTTTGCTGAGCATGTGTGTGTTTTTTAAACATAGAAATATACTACAAAAAAATACACAAGACCCAGGAATCGAAATTGGCAATAGAGCGAATTTTTAAATTTTGGTATTTCATGAACATATCTTCATAACTTGTAGTTTAAACATTTTGCTGAGCATGTGTGTGTTTTTTAAATATAGAAATACACTACAAAAAAATCCACAAGACCCAGGAATCGAAATTGGAATGACAACAAATTTTCTTATTTCGGAATTTTGTATCTAACAGAATTATTTTTTTTTATTTATAAGTTTAACATTTTTCGAGTTTTTGTGGAATTTTCAAACCTAGAAATACAGTAGAAAAAAAGTCGACATGACCCAGGAATCTTAATTGAAAACAGCAACTTTTAAAAATGCTGAATCGGTGTTTATTGAATTAAAAAAGTTACCTATGAACCTGATTTCCTTAGATGCAATTCTTTTTCGAACTGAAAGAAGGTATCGTTCTTTGTACATGCTATTTCACCCATTTTTTTCTTTTTTCATGCAATTTCAGAAAATGTTAAACTTATAAATAAAAAAAATTAATTCTGCTAGATACAAAATTCCGAAATAAAAAAATGTGCCCTTATTCCAATTTCGATTCCTGGGTCTTGTCGATTTTTTTTCTAGCGTATTTCTATGTTTCAAAAATCCACACATGCTCATAAAAATGTTCAACCTACAAGTTATAAAGATAAGTTCACGAAATACCAAAATTTCCAAAATTCGCTGTATCGCCAATTTCGATTCCTGGGTCTTGTGGATTTCTTTTCTGGTGTATTTCTATCTTTAAAACACCCACACATGCTCACAAAAATGTTTCAACTACAAGTTATGAAGATAAGTTCACAAAATACCAAAATCAAAATTTCAAAAATTCGCTGTATTGCCAATATCGATTCCTGGGTTTTGGGGATTTTTTTTCTAATGCATTTTTTTCACTAAAAAGTTTTCATGTGCCTCAAATAGTTCTTCTCCTATTTGCAAACGTGTTAAAAAAAATTTCCAAAAACAATGGTAAATCAAATAGGAATTATCTCTCAGAAAAGGATAGATTAAAATCCGAAAAAAATTGAGAAGACTTTTTTGACCTCCAGGTATGTCAAAAAAAAATTGAAACTCAATAAAATTTTAAAACTCTGCAAAAAATATATTGTTGAAACCTTTTTTTCGAGCGCGGATAACCAAGCTGCATGTCGATTGATTCCAAATTAATTATACCTTTTTAGGACCACAATATGCTACTTTTCCGCGTTGTAGCAATTTTGAATTCCAAAAGTATCTATTTTCGACCCACCCTAATGTATATTGTAAGGCTTTCTCTCTTGTGAATCATTATTTATTTATTTATTTATTAAGTATAGATATACAAGTCATTAAAGGTTTTATGAAGTGTTTATAAGAAATAACAAAGCTGTGATTTTCATAATTTCATATACATTCTATTTTCCTTGATAAAATATTATAAATATTGAATATTTAATTCAATGAAAATTTAAGAAAGTATTATAATGCAAAAAAGTTTAAAATCTTTTTAAAAAAAGTCTTAAAACTTTTGAAAATTTTTTTCATAGTTTTCATGCTTCTTTAAGAAAATATCATTAAAAGAAATGATGATTATTTTACTGAATTAAAAATATATATAAATTATTATCATTCTAAATTCACAATATTTAAAATCAATTAAAAAATGAAATACAAAATTTGAAAATTGAAAACCACTTGAGGCTTGAGAATGATATACATTATCAATCTAACCTCAATTTTTCTTATAAAATATATTCCTTATATTACAAATTTCAAAACCTGTAGTAACTTATACTATTTTCCCTATAGATCATTCTATTATCTTATTTTCTAACTTAAATGTAGCTACCGAAACGGGAAAATGACATTGTATTTAGTGGACAAAAGATTATTTCTGCGAAAAAAAGTCTTAAATCTTAAACGTTTAAAAATAGGCACAATTTTTGTTTATTTTATTTTTTATATTTAAACAAAATTTTAAATTTATTTCCTTCATTTAAAATAACGAAAATATTTTTAATTGCCGAAAACAATCACGAAAAATAAGAATCCCGAATTCTAAAATATCCTACATTTAAATTGATCGAATTACATAATTTCTGAGTTATTAAATTGAAGCAAATTCTAAGATTCAAACAAGGACCCCACACAAATCCACCGAGACCTTTTTTTACGTCCATACAATTATTTCGCATATATTAAAAGTAAATTCCATTGAACGTAAAACAAAGTAAAATTGGAAGTAATTTTTTTTCTTTTTACTAATAATTAAAAATTAAAAATTTTTATTTATAAAATAATAAAATACAGTTTTTGCTTTGTAGACAATATTCCTTTTAAAATAAAATAATTATTTAGCTCTGAAAATTGGGAAGACGTGAATTCATTTTTTAAACCAGTTTTGAAGACTAAAGTATTTGGTAATGGGATAACAAATTTATAAATAATAAATGATTTACTCAGATTATTTTTTTACATTCCAGGTTTAAAATTAATTTCAGGTAATTCTCCTATTTAATATTGAAATTAATATACCCTGCCTCTGTCCCTCACATAAATTTTAAAATAGAAATTATGTACACTGTTTCTTTGTTTTCCTATTGACAACATTGAAATTAAGCATTTTTCCCTGTACACAGTTTAATCAAACCTCATTTGTGATCTATTTCAGATCATTCCTATGAAAGTACATAAAAATGGTGATATTTATAAGAATTAATTACATTTGATTTATTATTTCTTTATTTATATACCGTGCCAATCTTATTCTCAATCACAGACTGAAGTATAATAAACATTAAACGAAGTTATAATTTTCAAGCATAAGAAGAAGATAAAGTAGATAAAAGTAGATTTTACAATGAAATAAAAAAATTCCCGTTCCCAAATAAAATTCTCGGGTTTATCACCGTTTTTCCTAGTTAAAAAAAATTCCCGGGTTTTCCCCAGTCTGATCGACACTGATATTATTTATTCCTATATTAACTTTTCTGTAATACTTTAATACCCAGTTTCTATTACAAATAATTATTGATTTATATATTAGCTGCAAAATAATGAAATTTTAGAATTAAAAAAGAAAAATATCATTACAAATAATAAAATTGCCATTTTACACTCTCATGAGTGAAAAACTTAAATTTCGTGAAGACTCTTTTTATATTATAATTTATAAATAATTTTTTATTTATAAATAAAAATTATTTATAAATTTTTATATACTTATTTTTATATAAATATTTTATACTAATTTATAAATTATTTTAAACAATAACGATAATAATAACGATAAAATAACGATCCTATACTAGAAAAGATTCTATAATAATACCTGAAAAACATAATCATCATCTTTTAAAACTTTTTTAGCTTTTTTGAGGTTGTCAAACTTTGTTTCTAAACAAAAGTCGACCCTAACCTCCAAACCCTCCAATTTCTCCAAATCTGAAAAAGCTGAAAAATCTTGATAATAGCCGAGTCGCCGAGAATGAGAAATTACAAATTAAGAATCGTGCATCCTCGGCTTCAACGCCGAACCCATCTTCGTGGCTGACCCGAAGCTGCCACCGAAATCAAACGAAAGAGCACGAAGGAGACAGTGAAATCATCCGAACCGACAAATTTTCGTTGCCGGGGAGCGTGTAATCAAGTGACGGAGTGGGGACACACCGACACGCGGCGTTTACGTGTGTGCTCCCACACGGGAGTCGTGGTGGGGGCCGCCAGCTCCCACAGTCTGTGAACACTGGTATATTCCAACAAGAACATTGTAACTCTCGTATATTGCAAAGACATCACCATCAAATGTTGATAATACAATTTGTTCTTGGGTTGGCATAGGTTCATACTTCTTTCCTATTTTCGTTTTAAGTAAATTATTGTCAGGAAAAGTGTATCTTTGAAAATCGAATATCCGGTTTGGATTCCTAAGAGAAACAAGCCGTATAGATTCAGGTTTTCCTATTTTACTTCCATGATCGTCAGGCGAAGGAGGCCTTACGGGAGAAGCCATGGACCTGTCAGGAGGATAGCTCCTTGCAAGAAGAGGCCATGCAGGTGGAGACCTGGACCTGACACGAAGAGGAGACTCAGCAGGAGGAAGAGTCCTCTCAGGTGAATTATGGCTTCCAGAAGAATAAGAAAGTCCTCTACGAGGAACACCAGGAATAGGGTCGCCATTAGGTAAACACTCAAACTGTGAACTTAGCTCTGCAACAAGAAAGAGAAGAGTACATTTTTTACATTCTCATCATTTATGGTTCATAAAGTATAAGAATCTTGCGAAATTTCACACCTCAGTTTTTAAAATTTGCTCTACGTTTTGAGACCACCTAAAGCGAAAAATCAAGTTTTGACGATTGCGTCGGTCTTTTCAAATGAGAACCCTAAAAAAATGAACGTTTTGAATGGAGCTTTGGCACTCTTTTTTGGGAAAGTAGATTAGAAAACTACTATTGTAAATATTGTGCAATGATAGGAAAAATAATTCAAAATAGTGTTTTTTGGAAGTTCCTTATTTCCGATAGCAGAAATTATACAAGTAAACAGAATACATTTATCATTGTATTCTAATAAGTTTAGTAACTTCGCAGTTTAATATTCATGATTATATTTTTTGCAATTGTTACGCTATATCCTTGCGGATCATTTATTTGAAAATGCTCCAATTCGTTTGAACGTGTTTCGACCCTCTGGGACAAGTTTGGTGTTTAAGCATGTTTCAAAGTGTTTCGACATGCTGGAATATGTTTGATGTTCGTGCATGTTTCACGTGATTCGAGATATTGACGTGTCCAAATGAGAAGGTGCTATCCTGGCAGAACGGAAGAAAAAGGATCCCTACTTCAAAGGGCGCTGATGTTCCCAATACTATTTATATGAAATTTTCAAGATTCCGCATTTCGTCGCCCGAGATAACACCTTTTTTATTTCGTCCTACCGAGATAGCACCATGTTATTTGGACACTTCCATGTGCAGACCAAAAAGATAAACAATTAACGCCTAGTCATCAACGGGAAAATAATAAGGAGCACTTATTTGATAAAATCAGACTCTGCGAGTACACATTTTGGTCTAGATGATTTGCTACGTAATATTATGGAGTTAGGGAATCTTGAAGTATTCACAAAGCAGCGACTCCGTGTATCGAAAGAGTCGACGAGAGCTCATAGAGATTCTAGATTTAGAGTTGTACCTGATAATACTCAGCAATATGGCATCACAATTGTAAGGAATTTTACAAAGCTTCTCCAAATTGTTTATTTCAAAGTTCGAGACCGATTAGACTTTATTTACAAAGACGATTTACCATTCAACGATTACCGCATATTAGAAACGCGAAATTCGAAATCGAGCAAACTAAAAGTGGTAAACTCAACTAAGATTCCTCCGACGAGACTTAAATTCATTCGGGTAAAAGTGGATAACGAGCAGCTCGAATTATGTACCTATCTCATGAATGTTCAATTTTACTTCGTTAACCTAATGCACATTATTTTCTAGCCCCATGGTCATAAATTAGCACTAACCTACTGAAACGATATATTGATTGATGCGCGATCGTGTAAAGGAGGATTAAGATTAGTTTGAATACTTAAATCGCTCGTTAGCCTAATTTGCTAGCAGACTTTTATTATAACATTAAACACCAAAAAGGCGAGCCTACGAAGCATGTGAATGCGCTATCGTGCTCCAGCTGAAGAGGCAAAAAAGGAGCCTGAATGTTGAACCATGTTTAATATAGCAACATTAATTAATTAGCGCGATATATTAAAATTGCAGAAAAACCGGAATCTAAACAAACGCGACGGCAAAACGGAGGAAACAGAGATTATTCACCACGAAAAAAGCTGTTATACAAAATCAACAAGGAGAAAGAATTGTATGTATATATATTGAATTGTATTTTAGCGAAGAAAGAACAGTAACGCCTATTTCTAAGTATTACTATTTTTCTAAGATGCAGAACAGCGTAAAACGGCATATAGATTCCAGTGTTCATTGTCCATACGCAAAAAGAAAGCCAAGTAAACATGCTGGTGAAATTCAGCCAATTCCGCCAGGCAAACGGCCGTTCGAATCTGTCAATATCAACCATGTTGGGTTGGGACGTGCGTGACACGATATTTTGCGTGATTGGTTATTCATAATTTCTGAGCGAATTTGTCTAACATTTTTGAAGAAAAAATCACCAATACTTTATGTAGGCTAACAAGGTGTTACTTTTAAAATACCATATTCCATTGAAAAAATGTGAACAAAACCTTCAATTCGTCCTTAACAGAAAACTGCCGATGCGTGTTCCTACCGAAGCCGCGGATATATGCAGTCGGTGATTCCCCATTTGGCAACAGCTGATAGCAGTGCTACATGATGCATCGCTTTTCAAAATTTTTATTTACCGATAGTCTAATAAAAGATCGGATTATTAGTGGAATTCGAAACTCAGATTTAGAAACTCACTTATTAGGAATAGAGCCGTAACTAGGGCGGTACCGTCGGTGCCCTTGAACGTGCACAGATCACGAGAAGGCGCAAAGGGGACCAAATAAATACTTTTTTAACTCACGCTCTTAAGAAGAAAAAAGTTTATCTAGGTTGGCCTCGGCGCAAACATCGAAATATTACCCCGTAGCGTTTGGCTCTGACTATAAAAAAGACAATTTGGATTTGTGAAAATGTATTAACGTGTGCACGGCAGACGAATTATCCATATGCCAACGTAGAAAAAGTTGTCCGCGAATTAAAAGAAATTTTATTCAAATATCCGGTTTAAAGATATTATGCTGTGAATATACCCTTGACTTTAAGTGTACAGTTGCTTCTCACAATGTTTTAGGAGAAGATTTCTTAAAAGAAGATTTAACCGTCTCAAATGGAAGCAAAGCTTTCTCAGGTACAGACTGTCGAGGTGCTCAAATTGAGTAGGAATCGTATACTATTGTATTTGTATGTAAAAAGTTTTATTAGATATCTGTGGAAAGAAAGTTCTTGTAAAAAGTAATCATGCCTCTAGATTCAGTTTTTGAAATATTAGTCAATCAATATCCAGAGCGAATACAGTGAAGTAGAATAAGATAGATGGATTTATGATGCTGGACAAATTGTTATTCGCGAAAAGCTTGAAAACATTAAAAAAATTATAGATTTATTATATTATTTTATTCACCAATAGAATTAAGGATGATTGTCAGGGTAAAGACCAAATTATAAACGACCCACATTTTTCCAAGTAGAGGAAAAACTGTTGAACGTATTAATGAAGTATTCAGGTAACTGTGTAACGAAGGAATAATCTGACGTTTCATTATGGATCATATAATATATCCTATAGCCGTTATCTTGCAGATTATAGACGTGCAGCTTATCCTTCGGAGACATTTACATTTCATCAAAATCAGTTTCAGAGATAAAAATTTAATTACTCAAACGTTTTATTCTGAGAATTTCCAAAAAATAAACTTCAAAATCCGCGAAGAAATAGATCGAGAATGGAGTCAAATTTTGAATTAAAAAAAAAATAGTTATAATTAGTTGAAAGATCATGAACAAGTCTGTCGAAAACATATAAAGTGAAATTTTGCTTTATGCAAAAGAAAATACATGGATCACTCTAAAAATGTCTTTGAATGGTTTCAGAGGATGCACGACCGTATAAGTATTAATGGAGACTATTTTGAAAAGATTTAATAACGATCCGTTTTAAGAAAATGTTTCCCATCAAAAATCTAAAAATCGCACCTCCCGCCACCCTACTTCAGAAAATATTATTTCAATGGAAAGAATCGTTTTTGTGCTAAATGCCATCCTATAGATTCCAATCAGTTAAACGTCGATATCATGAACCAAGGTTTTCTGCTGAATATGGTTACAATAATTAATAAGCAGTAGCGGACAATTGTCCAGGGGTGAGGTGTCTTAAACGGTGACTTTGGGATACGGGGTAACCTCTTAGAGTTTGCAGCCTTATCCTTGTATGCGAGGCTCTACAAGGACAGACGAACCCCTTTCCCTGGCTGCTCGTGGGAACAAGAATGATATCACCAAACATTCAAAAAGTTGTAGATGCGGATCAAAACGATAGAGAGCGCAGAGCACCCGACAATGGGTCGGCAAATAGTGCCAATTACCCTAGAGTTCGGGGTGCTGAAAATAATTTAGATGGAAACACGACGTGTCAATCAACTCAAGAATGACTGGCTAGACTGCTACGTTGCCAGCATTATCCCTGCGCACGGAAGCTTTAGGGTGCGTATTCACACACTGTGGTGCCAGAAACACCCCGAGCTTCAGCACGTTTCGCATCAGTCATTGCGATATCAACATGCCTGCCGCTCGAAGAATGGATATGTATGCAGAGCGCTTTCCCAACCGTTGTTTGAATAAGCTGCAGACGACGATGAGGAAGCGACATTGAGACCAACCGCGGAAAATTCCCTAGAGATTCAGCTTTACCTGGGTATAAATTACCCTTCGTATAAAATCATTTGAAAACAAGTCAGAGCATAATATCTTTATGTATTTTGGTACGTTAAATACGAATATGACATTAGTTTTCCCCCAGCACGTCAGGGTTTCCCCCTAGAGGCAATTTTTTTTTATAAAATCAGCTTCTTCGCGCAAGAAATTACCCTTGGTATTGAAATCGTCTGAAAACAAGTCAGGCATGATATCTTTATGTATTGTGGTGTGCTACATTTAAATTTGACATTGATCTCCTCCTAGAAAATCAGGGTTTCCCCCTAGACGCGGAAAATTGAATAGAAAAGCAGCTTTATCAAGTACGAAATGACCCTTGGTATTGAAATCAGCTGGAAAATGGTCAGGTATGATATCTTTATGTGTTTTAGTGCATTGAATAAGAATTTGACATTATTTTTCCACCATCCCGTCAGGGTTTCCCCCTAGACGCAGAAATTTTCCTAGAAAATCAGCTTTTTCGGGTATGAAATTGCCCTTGGTATTGAAAACGTCTGGAAACAGGTCAGAGCATGATTTTTTTAATGTATTTTAGTGCGCTGAATACAAATTTGACATTGGTCTCTCTCTCGCATGTCGGGGTTTGCTCCTAGAAGCTGAAAATTTCCAAGAAAATCAGTTTTTTCGGGTATGATATTAACCTTGGTATTGAATTCATCCAAAAAGATAAATTAAATACCCAGTGTGATTCTATACATGGACAACCTGCTTTTCTAGAAAAATTTTCGCATTTAGGTGCAAATCGTGACATACTGGGGAACCTGTGGCCTTAACGATTTCTAGATGATTTCTATACCGCGGGTATTTCCATATTCGAAGAAGCTGATTTTCTACGAGATTTTCTGCGTCTAGGAGAAAACCCTGACGTGCCGGGGGAAAATTAATGTTAGGTGCGTATTCAGCGCTCTAAAAAACATAAAAATACCATGCCTGACCTGCTTCGAGACGATGTCAATACCAAGAGTAATTTCATTCCGGACAAAGCTGATTTTATTGTGAAATTTCCGCGTCTGGGAAAAAACCATGAGGTACCGGGGGAAAATAGTGTCAGATTAGTATTCAGCGCACCAAAATACATGAGAATATCATGTCTGAAATGTTTCTATACGATTTCAATACCATGTGTCATTTCATATCCGAAAAAGCTGATTTTCTCGGGAATTTTCCGCGTCTACGGAAAAACCCTGGGGAGCTGGGGGAAACTAAGGCGTTGTGGAAAAACTAGTGTCAGATTTGTATTCTATTCCATCAGGAAAAATGGACATCATAGTCGTGTTCGTCTGCGAGAGTACTACATCATGGCATAAACGGCTATGCTCAAAGCCTGTGACCCATAGTGATGTCTCCTTGTTAGTGACTGCTTGATGGGCCCATAACTGGTGGGCGTCTTTTCGTTGTGTTAGTGGAGCGAAATGTGACGCATAGTATTTAGGCTATTGCGTTTTTCCTTTTAAATCTGGACCTTAAAAGTGCGTGTTGCATTTTACAGAGGTTTTTACAATATTTGAATATGATCTTTGAACTCAGCTGTTTATTTATCGAATGTGAATGTTTCATAGTTACAATCTATTTGTTATAAATAATAATAATTAATACAAAAGTCACGGGACATGGCACTTTTATGTGCAACGTGTAGTACAAATCGAAAATTTTTCATTCGATATTATTTGTCAAGTTTCACAAGAAATTAAATAAACAAATACACCACTCCCACCATAACCATATCTACTATCCTACTACTATCCTCCTCTAGAATCTTCACCACATTCTTTTGCCAGCTTCCTTTATCTTCCATTCCTCTCCTACATCCTCCCCATACATGCTCCCATGTTTCTGCTTCCCATTCACAGATTCTACACTTCCTGTTCTCTTTCTTTTCCCAGTACATACCTGCCCTTACCTCGTGTTATTTCTCCTATCATTATTACCATTTCCTCGTTTACATTTCCTTCCCCCATTTTGATATTCCTGACATTTTTTTAACCTGTTCTTTACCTCCCATTGATCAATCCCCTCTTACTGCTCTTTTTACTTTTGCTTCATTTTTATCCTTATTGTTATTACTCACTTCTCCCTCTACTGTCACTGTTATGGGAAAGTGGTCCGAATCTATATAATTCCCTATCTCTAGTTTCTTAACCTTCTCTCTTACGTCGTCGTCCACTACCACATAATCAATTACCGTTCCCCTTTTTCCTCCTGAACTTGTATATTCCCTTTCCTCATCCCCCTCTATACTTCTGTGTAGGATAAACCATCCCATCTCCCCTAGGCTCTTTAACAACTTCTTTCCCTCCCAATTCAGTATCTTGTCTGTGGATTTTCTTACTCGCTCTCCATCCCATTCCCTTCCTCCTCTATCTCCTGTGCTAGCATTAAAGTCTCCTCCTATTATAAGCCTAATCTCTTGCTTGTTTTCTTCCATCAGTTCTCTCATCTCGTCTGTTTTCTCCTGCATATCACCGTTCACATAAACCCCCACTATCTTCCACCTCTCTTCTCCCATATTTATCTCTTCTACTATTAATCCTTCTTTATGTTCTTTCAATTCTTTTTTATCCTTCTCTATTATACATTCGTTCCCTACTCCCATCGCCATTCCTTCCATTGCTCTGCCTTTTTTATTCTTCCTCTTTGCATTTTGAACCTGCCATTAGTAACCTCTTGGTAATCTTCCCCTTACTCTTTCCCATCCCTTTTCATCTATTCACGTCTCCATTATTACTACTACATCCCATTGTGTCGAATTCCTCATAAACTCCCTATCCTTTCTTTCTAACCCTGCTATATTCCAGTAGCATATCTTCCAATATTCCCAACTTTTGTTTCTCGTCTCTTTTTGTTTCCTACTATTTTTTATTTCTTTATCTCCGGTTCCTTTCTCTCGTAATTTACCGACACCTCATTATTTACTATCTCTTCCCTGGCCTCGTCCCAATTCCACCATACACCTTCTATCTGTATTGTCCCATACTAAACCCATGTTCTTCTTCCATTTTTTCTTTCCTCTTCCGCTATTTTCCTCTTATGTTCCCATTTCTTTAGTTTCACCAGTACGATTCTCTCCCCTCTTCGCTCTTTCATTCCTATACTTCGCACTCCCTCTATCTCTAACTTAGTATCAATCTTTTTTAGTACTTCTTCCACTCCTTCCATCAGCTCCTTCCTCTCTAATCTTAGACCCTTTATCACTATGTTTCTTTTTCTTTCTTCTCTCTCTTTCTTTTCTATTCTTTGTTCTATTTTTCTCAATCTTTCTTTCTCCTTATTCCCACTCTCCCCACCTCCAAACTCACGGTTTGAGCTTTCTATTTTTTTTATTCTGCCTTCCAACTCATCTACCTTTTTATTAGGCTCTTCCTTCTTTTCTAGTCGTTGCTCCAACGTCTGCATCCTTTTCTCTAGCTTTTCCCTGACTTTATTCGATTTCTTCATTTTTTTCCTAATTTCAGCCATTTCCTAACTAATTTCTTTCCTTATTTCTTCTACCGTTTTCTCCTGCTTTTCTTCATACACCCCCATTACTTCTATCAGCATTTCGCGCGTTTCTTTCAATCTTTCCTTTTCCAACGGATCTTTAGCCTCAGCTCTGTCTCTTTCGGTCGCCTTATTTTTCTCATCCTTCTCTGAAAAACTATGTTATTTTCCTCCATCGATCCCACGCTCTCCGCCCTCAATCTATCCTTTTATACCGTTTCCCTATACATTCCCCTTGCCCTCCTTTCTTTGTTCTCCCCTATCGGTGTACTGAAAAATTCTTGGACTAAATCCCTGATTTCCTTGCTGGTACTCGCTCCGCTAGCCATGAATCCAATTCAAACTATCCCGCCTTCTATCGTTCTCTGTCTCTATCTATCGTCGCGTCTACCTGCCTTGCCTTTCTCCTTCTCTACCCTGCCCTGTTACGACCAAACTAGTCCTCGCACCCTGTCAAAACCCTCAAACCCACCTAACCTCAACTTCCACACAAATCCGTCTTAATCCCCAAAAACATCCTCACCCCCTTGTCAATCTTTCAATTCCTCAATCAGTCCCTCACAAACGAACCCTTCTATACACATCCACAATCCACTCACCTCAAATTTCACCCCAATTATCCGAAAAACTCAGCATTGAAATTTCACCGCTACCACACACTTTCGCGCAGGAAACGGAAGTCCCTCGGTTCGTTAGTTTTCAAGTTATATAAATGAAATCTTTGTTCCTTTGATAAAAATATTTCGCGTTCTTTTATTTCAACTCACGAGCAGGTGGGAGCCTTCCGATATTTTTAAAAATAATTTAAAACTATGCGCAATCGTTTATTTTACCTTCAAAAATAATACTTTAATTGAATGTATTCATACTTCGCATCATTCTTCATTGTTATAAACAATTATTATCGCAAAATTCAATAAAGAGGCGCTATTAGATATAGAAAATTTGTTTTTTAGCAGAATCCCATCATTTTAAGAATAATATTTTCTTAGAGAAGATTGGCATTTAGTTCAACTTTCAACCAGGCAGTTAAATTTTCGAACAAAAAAGGTCAATTTTTCACCGAGAAGAACAAAGTTTCAGAAATAAATTTCTAGAGATGAATTTTCGACAACAAAAAATTAATTTTCTATCAACCGAATGGAATTTTCCACCAAATACTTAAGTTTTCATCCTTGTCGTTTAACTTTCTACCTAAAAAGATAAATTTTCAACATAAAATATCAGTTGAATTTGTTTATAAGAGCGACAATCGTCCTTGGAAATATTTTCTACGATAGTTTCTCCCTTACTTCTTGATCATGATTAATTATTAGTTTCATGTAATTCAACGGCGAAATCAGTACCAATAACACAGGCCGACAAAATTTAAACCCAAAGAGAGGATCATGTGAACCCAAAGGGTCTTGGTATCCTAAAACCGAATCCGTTATCCAAATTTTTCCTATACGTCAGGTTTTTGAGATATCCAAACCTGAAAGTGCAAAATTGGCTATTTTTAGCCATATTTGAGGCAATATGACACGATCAGCCACCCCCCCCCCCCCTAAAAACTGCTAACGCCAACGTCTAGTACTCCTTTTTATCTTCCATTTTCATTTTTGATCATCCCGAACCGATTTTTTTCCTCCGAGATATCACACATTAAACATTTCAGTTCCACAATGTATTGTGGAACAATGCAAGGCGAAGAGGATAATGGATTCGGTTTTAGGATACCAAAATCCTTCGGGGCCACATTGTTCAATTATAGAATATTTTCAGCTCTAATTTGAAAAAAGAAAGTTCAAAAAGGTTTCAGGCGACTTCGACATTTTTAGTCATATCTCGGAAACCCGTAAGCATTTTTCAATTTCTTTTAGCCCTAATTAAAGATAAGCCTCCAGCGATTACTTCCTGTAAACTTAAGACTTTTGCTATAACTTTCCTAGATCATGAAAAGAGTTCAAACTGGAATAAACAATTCGAGAGATTCTTGTTTTTTTTGTATAGTTCTCGTAGATAATTTTCGACGGTAGTGTGATTGTACTCCTCAATTTTGTTTGTGAGGGATTGAAAAGCTACTTTCTTATCTGTTTCCAAAAAAGACTGGCTGGGGAATTGACGAAAGATAGAATTCACGCAAAACATAATATATTCACTTTTTTTATGAATTTAGTTACATAAAACCTTTTGATCCGCCTTCGGATCATGAACAATATAATTTTATTTTAGATTTTATTTTGTTAGACTGCTTAGACCCTTACATGTACCTTAAACTTTTAATAATATTTTAGAATTTCATATTTTCCTAATTGAATTATTAGTATAGATGATTATGGTTTACACGAGGGTTTATATTCTCTACTATAAAATTTGAGTTGATTAAGCGTCTGGCACCCACTGGCGTTACATCCCTTTCTTCTCGGGTCAAGGGGGTAAACGTGTCGCTTCTCATATTTATTTGCAACCGTCTCATACCACAATCAACATTTTTATATATTCCAGCAAGAGAATTATGAGTCGCCAGTATTGCAAAGACGTCACCATTGGATGTTGATAGTACAATTTGTTCTTGGGTTGGCACAGGCCCATACGCAGTGCCTCCTGTTTTGATTTTAATTGATTTATCGCCAGGAAAAGTGTATCTTCGAAGTTCGAATATGCAGTGCCGATTTATACGGGAAATAAGCCGAAGAGATTGAAGTTGTTCTATTCCACATCCATGGCCATCAGGAGAAGGAAGCCTTATAGTTGAAGCTATGGCCCTGGAAGGATAAATCCTGGCAGGAGGAGACCTGGAATGGACACGAAGAAAAGGCTCGGCAGGAGCAAGAGGCCTCTCAGGTGAATTATTTCTTTCAGAAGGAAACAATGGTCCGCTACGAGGAACAACTGGAAGTGGGTCACCATTCGGTAAACACTCAAACTGTTTACTTAACTCTGCAACAAGAAACAGGGGATTATATTCTTTAAAAGTACCTTGGTATTTCCAGAATGCCTGAGATTATAAGAAAAATTAAAGAATTACAAATTTCGGAGGATTTCTAGAGAACTTCGGAGAATACATTTATTTTATTTTCATGGGATTTTAAAACTCCCTAGGGACTACGCGTCTTATCAAAAAACGATTAGTAAGACATTTGTAGATGTTTTTTTAGGTGAAGAATTATTGTATATTCATTTTTTTCGTATCTTGTATAGTTTGACAGCGAATGAATTTTTTATTATTTTTTTATGGTTAAAACCAGAATCATTGGTAAAAAATCCGGGCTAAGAAATTCGACCTTTCTTTTTGGTCCCTAAAAACGTGTACCGAAGGGCAGCCTAATCCGATTAGTTTTTCAAAAGTTATTCAGTTTCAAAACATGGAGTTTTAAAGAAATCCTTGATACTTATTTTTCACATAGAAATAATACCTGCTCATTATGATGAGAATGTAATTATAAATATATTATTATACTATTATATTCACCAATAGAATTAAAGATGATTGCCAAGGTGAAGGCCAGAGTATAAACGCTCCCCATTTTTTCCAAGAAGAGAAGGAACTGATAATTGCATAATTAAATAATTTAATTAACAACGTAACAAAAGAATATTCGGGTGCTTGATTACGGACTATATAATATATTTTATGGTCGTAATCTCATGAATTATATGTGTGATTTTTATCATTCTGAGGTACTTACATTTTATCAGTCAGCTTCTAAAATAAAATCTTACTAAATTCTTTAAAGTTGAGGTACAAAATTCGATAAATTCTGGAATTAAAAAAAAAACTTCTCACGTGATATATCTTCAAAAAGTCCTAAATATCTCTACTAGGAGATATTTAACGTCGAACTTAATAAGGTTTAATAATAGAAATTAATAAGAATTAAATAAGAGTTTTAAAAAAATGTCTCGCGTTATTTTCGATACATTTATCGTGTTTCAAGGTCATAAGTAATCTTTAGTGTCGCTCTTGCTAGCTGATATGATAATTTCCGACGATAATATTCCTTCTCGTCATTATAATTTGAGGAAGTACTAGATCAGGCATGCCCAACTCGGGGAAATTCCCTGTGAGAACACATGTTCCG
>CAKNYM010053140.1:125293-281662 GCA_932195095.1 Andricus curvator | reverse complement strand
GCGTGGTAGACGCATACGTACGCTTCTACCACGCGCATGCGTCTACCACATCTCTCGCTCTCTAGGAGAAAGAGTAGGGACACGGAACATGTGTTCTCACAGGGAATTTCCCCGAGTTGGGCATGCCTGTACTAGATTCTTCCGAAATTTGAAAATTTAGTTGTTCAACGTATCTTCACGTTTTGACACCTGCTAAAGTCGAAAAACAAGTTTTGCCGATGAGGTCTGTCTGTTCTGCGATCCTCATTTGTAGGTGATATTTAATTACATTCTTTAAGACTAATTACTTTTTAATTACTTTCTTGAAAAACGGTTTTTGGAAAAAATGTAAAATAAAGAAAATATTTTTATATAATACGATTCTAAACCTAGTCAATAAAGATAATGGCCAGATAGTCTTGCGCTGAGTTCAATTGATAGGGAATATGTGGTGAATCGTAATTTAAAAGAAGAATAAGAATGGAATATTTATTTTAGGCCTGAAAAAATTTAATTGAGTGGAAGAGTGTATTTTGCAACAAAAAAAAATCGCGTATCATGATTTGCAGTGACAAACTCTCTATTTCTGTCGTCTATTTCTCGAGTAAAAATGAACTTTATTGTGTACTAATTTTGGTGTTACAAATATTTCGGGCCTGGCTGCAATAAGCAGGGGAAATAATATCTTTCGCCCCTGGCCGCTTGGGTTTGACTTTGAGCAACGCGACACATTGACGTAATGACGGACCTTCCCACAGTTAGATGCAATATATTATATCCCGGAACAGAAAATCTAGTCGCCGGAAAACTAGTCGCTGGACAACAAATCACGGGACAACTAATCGCGGGACATCTATTCTCCGGAACATCTAGTCACCAGGACAACTAGTCGCCAGAACAAATATTCGCCGGACCTTTCCTTGGTCTTGGAAGGCGGCTGATTTCTCTTGGCCAGGAAATACCAACTTCTTCACGCCCTAAGGCAGATTTTTCTGGTCCCGGACGGTTGTGTCAGGGCTGTAGCCTGGCACTACAGGGGGAAGAAGAAGTAACGTTGTAGAAGCCGGCAATCCTACTGTCCAGGGGCATTGACAGTCAAATCACGTGAAGCAATTTCTGAACGGTAGTAGCAGGGCTGTAACATGGCAACCTGGGGGTGGGGGGGGATGAATGGTGGTAGCAGTTCGGAATTCTACTGGCCAAGGGCAGGGACAGTCAAATCACGTGAAACTAATCCCAGACTTTTGTAGCAGGGCTGCATGCTGGCAAACTAGGGGTAAACTGGCAAACAACAATAGCCCTGTGCATCACTGCGCTTACGTCAAGTAGAGCCTTGTCATTGGTGAAAAATAGAAATTCAAGAGAATAGCTAATCATTCGCTTCTCTCTGCCAATGAGAAACTCATCTTCACGCATGCGCATTACTTCCCCGGGCCCTCGCTGGGAGCACAGGTAGATGAACGGAAAACAACTTTCTGTTGAGATATCGGTTATCCTTTTGCGACAGACTTCACCTAATCTTGTAGCTTAATAATTAGTTTTGTGTAAAAAATATTTTCCAGTGGTTCAACAAAAAAAAAAAAAAAAAAAAAAACAGGCAAGATGACGATACTTTTGTTTCAGGACAACTCTTTCTCTAAATCAAACTTTGAAAGTGTATAAATAAATATGAATAATATTCAAAAAAAATTATTTTATGTTATGAAAATAATAGTTTAGCGAGAACGTTTTTGAGAAAATTCATTTTTTAGTCTTTTTGAAAAATTATTTTGGTAAAAATCAATAGAAGGATATATTATTCATTTATTTTTCAATGTTGTCAGAAATTAAGTATTTAAACCACATTTTTTATTTACCAATTTCAAAAGCAGATAGAATATTATTAAAAAATTCTGTTGATGTAAATCGTGCAACAACCTTATTGTTTATCGGCATGGGATAAAAATGAAGATTTGTTATGAAGAGGTTTAAAAAACACCAAATGTCAAATATAACTTTTGTGCGAAGAATTATTTTTGCTAAAAACTGTTTTTTCTGAAATACATATTGTGCCGATTCAATATAATTCGAGCCAATTTAATCTGCTTAAACGGTTTCAAAAAACTCGACTCATGACTTACTTCCAGATGTCGGTTCTGAGTCGAGTCGAATTATTTTAGTACTAAGTACTAATTTTAGTACTAATTATTTTTATTACTAAGTACAACCTTACAAAAGTATTAAAATAATGACGTATATTAATTTTAATGAATTTTAGTTTCCTGTCGAAAAAATTTTATAAAATAAAGTACAAAGTATTATTTACGTAATAGAAAGTTCTGATCAAATACTATTTCGAAGAAACTTCAAAGGAACTAAGATTAAACTAAAACATCCGATATGTACAAAAAACTTCTAGTTTATTTTTTGTATGTTTAAAATAAGGACAGATTGACTTTTACATTCCAGTTACTGAACCAAAATACATCTGATTTTAAGAAATTCGAAATTTTTTTTTCAATAAAAGAAATGTACGTAAGGTAAACGGGTATTATCCACATCTTAAGGAAAAGTCACTCGGAGAGTGGCGTGGGCTATAAAGGGGTAAAACCTATAAAACTTATCAATGCACAGAAATTTTTGATAAGAGAGAGAGTGTGTGTGTAGGCCACATTTCAAATTAAAAACCCTTTTTTGTAATTAATAAATAGGAAGAAAGACATTTTATTTAAAATACAGTGAAGTCCTGCGTATTTCCGCGTCCTTGAAACGTAAAGATTCGTTATTTTCAAGGCTGGAGGGGCCCCCACCTCTATCGCGAGTGGGCAGGTTCTTTTTATCAAGCGACGTTCATTGGCTGCCTGGCCTTGTATTGCTGCGCTTGCTCTAAGCAATTTTTTCAACTGCGCATGTGCCGAAAACCGCTGTCGATTTGAAATCAATAAATACCATCAATAATAATATACGGATAAATACACCCGACATTCCCAGAACTGCTGGCCCGCGCAGTTTTTCAGCTCAAAGGGCGAGAGACGGTTGCGACTCTCGCATGAAAAACACCAGCAGCATAGGGATAAAGATACAGTTACTCACATGCGAAGATCTGTGGAAAATAACTGTGAGAAAATACACAACCTCGTTGAGGTTATGTTGACTTGGAAGAGTTTTGAGTAGATTTAACAATTACGAAAACACAGATTTGTATAAAATTTTTTTTGCATTTTCATAAAGAAATATATAATGTCAAATTACCTGCGAACGGGAAATGGCTTAATGGTATACTTAATGGTATACCTGCTAAATGTAGTACAATTCCTTCCTCCACTTTGTTTACTCCAGCAATTGAAGTGAACATCTTATATTTTTGTGTTGGACAGTGGCTGCTAAGGTTAAACTTCTTGATGCGCGAAACATGAACTTTAAGTTTAATGTTCCGTGCAATCAACAAAACTTGAGCATACATTTTTTAACAGTAGGTTCAACTGCAAACAACAAACAACAACAAAATTGCACCATAGAAACACGTACGCACTTATAGCCGGCAGAACACGAACAAACACAAATGGTGGACCGGGACAACAAACGCTTCACGTGGCACGTGCCTTCTTTGAGATGAAATTTTATACAAAATACCTCTCTGCATGCGCAACTCTGAATTTCAAATGCGAGAATGAGGAATCGTACAAAAGTTATACCTAAAACCTGTAAATGCAATCAGATAAAATATAATTTTTTTTTGATGTAAAACGAAATATTCTTTCTCTTCTTAAATTAGGGTTGTTTTGCGTAAATATTTCAGAAGATGTGTAAATACTCTAAAATAAAAATTAATTTTTCAATAAAATTGCTACACTGCACAACTATACGGCTGCGACGTTGCCACTTTGGCAGTTTTGTGCATGATACATATCGATCATGGAACGTATGTTTTTGTTGATTTTTTGAAGGTAGCCGTTTTCAACTTCCGTGTACTTTTGAGTGATTATTTGTCGGAAATTTGGTAAAATCAGGATTATTATTTCACTGAAAGCGATAAGATAATACCTATAAGGTAAGTGAACACTGCTATTTGCGACACTTTCATGAAGGAAATAACCCTTTTTTTTTAAGCATTCTTAAAAATTCTTTTAAAGTATAACCCCGTTTCAAATTTGAGTTTAGATGTATGTTTTGCACTATATGTGAATATAATCGCGCAAAATACTTTCCTATATAGTATAATACAAAATATTTCGTAAAAATTGCTTTAGAGAATTTTTATATACTTATTTTAAAGCATACTGTTTATATTAAATGAAAGTGAAGTGAAGAAATAAAGTTATAATTTCAAGAGAATATATATAAACTTTAATTAATTACAATTTTTGAATTAAGTCTTATTTTATAGTCTACCGAATTGTAGTGGAATATATACGAATTCCAATTTACAATATTTAATTTTGCGAAAGGCATTGTATCGCATTGACACTATTCAATATTTTATTTCGCAGAAGGCATTGTATGGCATTCAACTGAAAAGATCTCGAAACAGCATTGAATGGCATTAACCCGATTCAATACTTTGTGTCATGAAAGGCATTGTATGGCATTCAAGTGGGTGGCTCGGCGAACCGCATTAAATAGCATTAACGCCAATTCACTTAACAGTATTACCATGAGGTCAGTTTAATGCCTTTTCATTTGTGCGCATTGAAAATGATTGGAACGAGACAAGATTCAAGCCATAAAACGCACTGAATGGCATTTCGGACAAAAATGCAATTAGTACGCATTTCAAGGCATTGAAGTGTCTACTTTTTTAAATGCCATTCTATGCGTCTCCATGAATTCCTTGTTACCGGGAGAGTAGACTCGATTATTACATACTCCCAAAATAACGTTTTCACTGGCAATAACGAAGATCCACTTTTAGTATGGAATTCAACTTTTAGGTTATGTAAGTTTCCAGACAGATTCTGCAAAATTACAATGCATGTGTATTTGTAGGTGATGGTATTCTAACCAAAAATATTCGTGTTTTTATTCAACATGGTAACTTTAGCATCTACATGAGAAATGTGAAATGGTAATTTGACTAGAAATTGTAAATTTCTTGTTCAAATAAAGAATACAGCAGAAAGTAATTTTTTGAATAAAAAAATTATTGTTTAATGATACAGTATGTTTTTTTTTAGTTTCGCTATACTACGTAATTATCAAAAAAATAAATTGACATATATACGAATATAAATAAATAAATAAATTTTTGTAAATACATCTTTGAACTATGCATAAACACATATCACGTAGAAGGTTTCAAACATTGGTCACAGCCAACGAACACACATACAAAATATTACAAACAAGCTTTTGCTATTACTTAAAAACTATTAAATAATTTTTATTATTATTATTAAAAATGATTAAAATAGATTTATACATTATACATAAGAATTTTTTTCAATTAAACATCTTTTTTGTTGATAATGATGGAGGTATTCACAGCATAAAGCTTTTTATAAAATAGTCGGCTAGTAGTCCAAGCAGTACACTAAAAACCATTACCAATTTGGAATATAGTAGGCGAATTATAAAAAGTTAAGTAGTTTCGCAGGCCGAATCTTATCTTTTCGAAATGAAAGAACAAAATAAAATAGGAAAAATAGAAAACAGAAATACGAATTTTGATCAAATCAAAACGACAATACAGGATAGTACTATTCACACTACGATGGTAAAGACCCTAAATTTCGATTCTTCAAAGTGACAAATATCGATGGAACAGTTATCAGCAGAGAATTTTGGCCTCCAAAATTCACAATAAACCTCATCCTGACTAATGGCTTATTTAATTTCCACAAAGAAATACCTGAAAAGCGGTAGAATTTGTTGTGTCGTTTATTGCCTACAATCTCTATTCAAACGATAAAGGTCTTAGGGATCGTCCATAAATTACGTAAGGCGTTTTTCTTTTGTTTAAAGGAAGACGAGAATAAAATTGCTGTGAAGTTGAAAATGACACAACGATATAAACAAAACAAAAACGTCTTACGTAATATATGGACGATCCCTTATCCGTCAAAACAGTCGAGTTAAAGTTGCTCCAGGGCGCCAGCCACTAGCAATGATAAATTGAAGTTAACAGTCATATCCTGCTAATGACACTTTTTTTTTTGTTAGATTAAGTAAAGCAAACCTAATCCATCTTAAATCTGTGAATCTTTCTTTCTTTTACTGAACTAGCTCAGTGGGAGAAGGAAAGGAGAATGGGTGGGAGGGGGGGGGGGGTTCGCCTAACCACACATAAATCAGAGGCCAACATTTTGAAGATACAAAATAAATTGAGCTTTAATGGTAACTCATAAAAGAATTGGACGAATTAGAAATCTCGCTAAACCAGACTATCAAATTTGTTGTAAAAAAAAATAGTTTTAAGTTACAAAGAATGGACCGCGAAAGTAAGAAAAGCTATAATTCCCCAATCTTTCCATTTTAATATACGAGGTCGAACCCCAGAGTCATAATTACAATCAAAATTTCGACCACGTGTCCCTATTTGAGGTTATCAGCCTGAAGGGCTCACTACCGCCCCTTTTGAAAACAGACGCGATACACAAAAAATTTATTTTTTTTACGAAAAAGGAAATCGCGTCAGCAAACACACGCCTATTAATTGGGATACTTCCATCGGCAAATTTTAAACGGCTCGACAAACGAGCATCAAATACACATCAAACAAAACGAAATTTATTTACAGACAGCAGAAAAACCGCACGAGGACACTTAGGGTGGCAAATCACTTCGGCGTTATTTCATATCCAGTATCAAATTTATCATTTCTAATTTCTGAAATCCCGCCCAAGTGATTTGCCAAAATTAAATTGAATTCATACCTTCAGGCTAGGCACATACTGTGCTTGAGAGAAATCCATATTATTATCTCTTTAATTTTCAAGAAATGCATATAATCGTCAAAGTTTCCGTCGACAAAGAGAAAAGTACAATTTTTACGTTCTTAGACTCTAGGACGAAGAACGAGAGTGACAGGCCGCCACGCAACGTCGTTGCTCCCGGAAGGTGTGCGTTCCTCTTCAACACAGTTGACCAATGGCAGCACGGCTTTTACGCGCCAAACACAGATGCGCCGGACCCGGACCCGCGGGAATTTGATTTTCAATTTGGCTACCGGAAGTCACGTTGCGAGTCCTAGCGACAGAATAGAAGGAAAGGGTTCAGTAACAGTCGAATCTCGACACTTTGCGCGTGAGTCAAAATCATAAAGCTCCCTCTCGGTACTTAAACCCACTCCGAGAGGGCGCTCTTCCATTCGAGCCCTGTGTCGATATATAAGAAGTTTTTGACACCACCGGGGTTACCGCCGGTGCTCGTTGAGAATCTCCCTTTACGTCCATATGCTGAAAAAGAACAGAGTGTTACTGGACTACTTCTCTCTTTCTCTCCGAGAAGCGTGGAATTTTAGTTGATGCGTGTGTAGAGGACAGCGTCGCATGTAGGAACCTACCTCTCATTCTATCTTATCGTGGGTGACTGGCAGTGTCATGGCGGCTTGGCTCGTAGTTTAACTTTAGTCGGTGTCGTTGCCATGGCGAACGATATTATTGGCCTAGACCAATGGTGACGACTTCTCTGACCTGCTTTTCCAACCCTGACGTTGTGATAATCTCGGAGCACGTGCCTTGTTAAGGTTGACAGCTGACTCTCTCGTATCGATTGACAGGTCGCAAAAGGAATATATACAATGAAGTAAAAGACGTTTTCTTAAAACTAAGAGTGCTCCCTGGGAAGTAGGACTCTCGTTTTTCGGACCATTTTAAAATCTAGGATTTATTTTGAGAATCCCGGTGCCGGTGAGGATCGTTTAGTGACAGGTGAAAAACACCTCGTCACACATTTTTCTATGCATCTGGCTTAAAAGCTAGATTTCCATTTTTTGGATCACGGGTAAATACAAGCTACAAGGAAGATTGATTAATTTGGGACGATGTTGGCTATACTTCAAAAGGAGGAGAGTCAATAAAGCATGCTCTTGGGATCCGAATTAGAATAAAAATTAGTTTAATACAATATCTTGACGCAATAACCATTCAAAATAAACGATCAGACAAGGTAGTCCACATTTTTGATAGTTTTGGGTGGCACAAAAAAATAAATCTTTCTTATTCTGGGCTCCAAGACAGCCCTTATTGACCACCCTCCTTTAAAAATAAGAAATTAGGATTTATGTATAATTTATCGGAACGACCAAACAATTATGATTCATGCTACGATTATTATAGCCCTAAAGAAAATAAACACTGTCCACTAGTTTACACCTCGTTTATTGTATAAAATAATGGTCGTAATTACGACTGTTGTTTTCGATGAATTGTTGCTAATAAGGTATATTATTACTGAATTCACTAAACTATTATGAAATGCATTCTCATAAAATGCAGAAGCCTTCTCAGATATTTATTGCTATCAAATTTCAAGTCAAAAAAATTGCTTTTCTGAGAAGAAAGTTTCTAAAGAACAAAATTTGGCTTCTTTCTGAATTCCACAAAAGCGGGAAAAACTTAAGTCTACAATAAATAGCCTGTTTCAACTGAGAAGCCCCATATTATACTTGTTTAAATTTTATTAAAATCATTTGGAATTATTTTTGGTAAAGCCTTGTTTAAAGTGAGGGCCTTGTTCTTACGTTTTGTTTCTTGCTCTACATATTTTGTCCGGAGGCGAGATGTTTAAAAAATACATTTGAAGAAATTGCGATGTGCACCCGAAATATTTTGGATACGGTTTGTTAAAAACGAAATAGATTGCAATCAACAACTTCAGTGCATGGACGAAATTTTCAGCCTGGAAAACCACCTGACCCTCGAGTATAAGGAAATATTCGTATTTTTTCTCCTTATTGGCCAAGTTCGGTTGTGTTTCTTGTGTGTTGAAGATATTCTCATTTATTGTAGTTGGAAGGTTCTCAAATTCCAAATCATTACACCGTGGGTCAGTGATGCTTTGAGACCTCTAAGCTTAAATGATTTCTGCCCGAAAGTGTTCCCAGTTTCTAAAATTTAAAATGGAATCATTTTAATTTTTAACCAGTAGATATTTCAACTTTGAATTCCAAATGATTAGATTCACACGTTTTTGAAAAGAAAACGAATTTTGAAAGAGAAGACTTCATTATTTGTAACTGAAATCTTAAATAATGTTGTTCTCTTCAAAAACGACTTAACGATCTTAAAAGCAACTTCGTAAAATGTTTCAATAAATTAATTATAATTAAATTTTATTCCTTTTTTAATCTTCCATTAATAAAAGTAACAAATACAAAAAACGGAATAGATAAAACATTTCATATCTGAAACCGCAGACTCCAAAAAGAAAAAAACTTTCGTCCTTAGGCATCGTCCATAAATTACGTAAGGCGTTTTTCTTTTGTTTAAATGAAGACGAGAATAAAATTGCTGTGAAGTTGAAAAGGACACAACGATATAAACAAAAGAAAAACGTCTTACGCAATATATGGACGATCCCTTGGACATCTTTTGACTTCTTCAATTTTCATTGGTATTATTATCATTATTAGAATTCTTTAGATATATGTAAACTGCAGTTACGAGTCTGTGACAATAAAAATCGCAGATTTATTCGAGGCTTCTGAATGTTAGTAGGCGTTACTTTCAGATTCGAAGTTTTATCAACACAAAAAAAGTTAATTAACATCAAGATTCTAAAATAATCTCAACTGTTGTGAACCGTGAACCTAAACAAATGAATTGTAGTCAGAATGCATCAATGAATTCAGTAGACAATAAATTATTTAAAAAATTATAAAATAAACACATCCTGCTATCGTTCTTGCCTAATTAAGTGCTGTTATTATTAATTGTTTACTTTCCTAATATCGTAATTGAGCTTCGATGCCCCTACCCGCATCCTAACCGTTGGTCGTGAAATTCTAACCTCAATTTCAATTTACCGATTTTCGATGTAAATGCAAAAACATTTTATTCCAAATAATAGGACTGAAAATAATTTACCTTTCCGAAAACTTTATTCGTCTTTTTCCATACAAATTTTATCGTTGAGAAACGATGTGCACAAAATATCACAGGCAAAACACAATAATTTTCGAAGTCGACTCTTGAGTCTCCGAGTTGCTCCGAATTCTTTGAACATGAGCAAAATATCTTTGACATGATGAGGCCTGAGGGGCACTTCGAGCGATCATGCTCGATATTTCATTCGCGCAAACAATATGCGCCGAAAAATAGAACCTTTAAATTTATTTTATTTGTAAATATATTCAAAATATGATATATGGAATTAAAAACAGATAAATCTTTTACTCAAAGTTATAATAAATTGTAGTTTGAAAAGCTGTAAAAATAGATTTCATATTAAATGAAGGCGAAAAATTCCCCTCTTCAAAAGATTATTATTTATTGAACTCAATATATCCTATTTATTTTATATTTATATATACTATATTTTTTATCAATTTTTTAAATAAATTTTTTCATAAATTGTGCTTATACTATGTTAAGAGCTGTGCAAGTACGCCGCATTATCAATATCAAATTTCAAGACGTGATATTACGTTGGAAAAAGGAATCCTTAACAGTTTCTGTACTTTTAACAGCGTGAAAAAATTGAACACTCTGAAAGGAGGTAAATTTATTACCTACTCTGAAAGTCACAGATTCACAAACAGAAACTGTACTTCTACAACGCCTTGCTGTAGTGTCAGTCTAAAAGTGGTAAAGTTACAAGCCTGGTTGGAACTTCTAACATGCAAGTAGAAGAAAGATTTCTAGTTACCGCTCTTCATACTAAATTGAAATGATAAGCTACCGCTCCAATGGCGGTGTAAGTAAATTCCGGGCAAGTCAGTTAACCATGAGATTTCACTAATTGATCACGCTGAAGTTTAAATTTAAAGTCTAAGGAAAACATAATTCGTCTAAAGTAAACATAGAACTTTATCTGAAAAATACTATCGTCCACTCACTGTAAAAAAGAACGTTCAATCGAAGAAAACTGGCGTTCACTGACGCCATTACCAAAATTAGTCATTTTTACTAACCGGCGACTCAACAACTTAATACATTCAAAGCCGCTTACCAGAAAATATGCCGCTCTATTGCGGTGTCGGCCTTCAATTCTGACACTCGTAAAAAGAGTTATATATAATCCTCCAAAAGTTCTCCGATCTCAATATATACACAAGTAAGACAATAGGTAGCACAGACAAAAAATTAGTAGTTGACTGGGTCAAGGCTTGACTCGGAAGCCCGCGCCCTGACGCTTCTCGCACGAAGCACCCCGTCGCTCCCCTCTCCCACGGCGCAGGAATACAGGCGGACTACTTGCAACGCTAGCCCGCGCTTACAAGGCGAATCGACCGCTCCCCTCAGATTAGCGCCTATGAGTGCAGTTCCACTGACCAAGCTTCAGCGGTCTGGCGTCGCTTATACGTGAGTGGCGCGGCCTATCTTGCGGCTTGGAGTTGGAGGGGATACACAGGAGTAAGCGAGAAGTCCGACAGTGGTATCCGCCTTCTCTTTCCAACCTATGTATCCCCTCCACCTCTAAGCCACTGGATACGCGATGCCACTCACGTATAAGCGACGCCACGCTGCCGAAGCTTGGTCGGTGGAACTGGTACGGTCATGAGTCTTTTTCGACATGAACGGGAATCTCATGCGCTCTCATCCGGACTCATGACCGCGTCGGTATGTGGGCTGGATGCTGATTGGTAGGCGGGTAGAAGATGATAGATTTTGAGTCTGGTTCTCTCTCTCTCTCTCTTTGGTAGATTTCGCAGTGTTCCGGACGAACATCATTCCTCAGATAAGTCATAGAAAAATAAAAATGACACATTAGCTTGACCTCGAATCAACTGTGACTTGCCCTTGGAGTTCTGATCGTGTTTGACTAAAAACCCTGACTTGATTCCGGAAAAGAAAAGCGTGTAATACATGATGTATTGTAATTTCACAATCGACTGTAGCGCACGCGTACAATTTTAAAGTTTACAATACTCGTATTGTAACTGAAAGCGAGATAAGTCTTCGAAAAATCTCCCTCAGCTTCCCGATATCCTTTTCCATAATTATCCACGAGAACTGTGGTTAAATCAGATAAAAGTAAGTTTTCAACCATCTCGGTTCCTCCGTGACGCATCAGGTATAAGTTAGGGATTCGTATTTTTCTCGTTCGGTACATCAATATTAAAAATATCTGCTTTTCTTTTTCAGTTAATCGGGTTCCGGGCGCAGTGGCCGTCTGCGTGAATTCAAACAATTAGTGTCCAAGGGAATCATTTCTGGGAAACTCGTGCACCAGGTTCGTGCCGTGGCTGAATGCGTTGATCAGCAGTGGGCCAGCGACTCATCAGTCAGGATAGTGCGCGGGAATATTTTGGTAAAAATTATTATTATCAGGAAGTGCGAAGATTTTAACAGGCAAAGCCAAATCGGGGAAACTCGAGGTTTTAACCAAAATCAACTTCTCAAGGAAAAAAATAAAAATGTCCGATCCACCGAGGATCCGAGGGAAACATCCCATTAAGCTGTAGCGCATGGTGATGTAGCGATCAATGAAACCCTTACGGCGATCGACAATTTACTCTTAGAATACAGTAAAATTTAATTTGTAATATCGAAAAAGTTATGTGTAAACGACGTATCAAAGCGGGGTTTTTACCCTCACTATAAGCATGACGCGACTCGAATCTCTGCTATATCATAGGAAGAAGGTTTGTCATGTGATTGTGAACTCAATTTTAAATATACAATCATTTTATTTTCTATTAACATATCCGATATAATTTAGACTGAAAATATAGATTCATATTTTGCCTCATACATGATTCATGTGTTCTTAATTGGCACATCCCTACCACCTCTAGCTTTAGATGTCCCTGCCAAGCACCCATCTTTGGGAGCGGAATCTTTCTCGCCCTCGGGACTTATCCTTCGATCAAAATACGGAGCGGCATCATGACGGCGAAGGACACATTTTAATTGAGAGGTTAAATCCCCGCCCTCGTGGCTCATCCTCCGGTCAGAATCCGGAGAGTTTATATAACATTCATATGTATAATATGGTTATCCGAAGATATTTACCCTTCAACCGTTGACTCTCACGAATTCAATTTCTTTAGGATTTCCATATAGATATAAAGAATGCCCAAGCTATTTAGCTTTGATAATTGCAGAAGTTTCCATGCCTCAGGAAACAATATCCTTTTTTTGCTGGCATCTGGCAGTAATAATCGATTATGTCTTTGAGACATTACAATTCTTCTGAGCATGTTCTTTCCAGCATTGTCATGTCTAGCTGCAAAGTATTTGTCTCGATATCATACTCTGTCAACAGTTGCCTCGTTTCTTCGTCATGCAAACATATTCTGCTGTCCTACAAGAATACACTTTCTAGCAAGCTGAGCTTTTTCATATATATGTATATTATATATATATATATATATGTATGTGGTCTATTACTTCATAGAAAATTTTACGCATATTTTCTTTTGCTGAGAGTTTCACTGGCGATGCAGCATTCTGTTTTTGCTCATATGTTGTTGATTCTGTTGGCCAATTCAATTTGCGAACAATGTGGCACTATAAATGTTTTACTTACCAATTCGTTATAATTGTCTTCTCTTTTAGATTCTCCGAAACTTTCATTGTGACGATTGATCAGATTTTCTGTGCTTTGGTCCATTGCATCGATCTCACGATTTTTGTCATTTTTGTTTGGAGACACCAATCTGCTCTCGTGTTTTGAAATTCCTTGAGAGAAAGAACGAATGTTTTTTTTTTCTTGATCACTGGTTGACAAAGTTCCTATTTTTGGCAGTAATATCCTTATCTTATTGGCATTCGTTGAAATCTCTTTTTTTTGCCCTGTTGCGATGTGTCATCAACTTTTTGATCTTTGAATTCGTTCTTCTTTTCAAAAAATCAAGATTTTTTAGCCTTTGTGCAAAGTTGACGACTTCTGATAGGATTCATCGTTTGTCTCTTAGACATCGAAAATGCTATTGAAAATTCGAAAATTCACGCTATTAGCCAAACATCATTAGGTACAAAAAAAGTTTTAAAAGAAAATTATTCATTTTGAAAAGGCCTAGAAAATCTTCTTTGATCATTTTCATCGAGAATGCTATTGAAAAATTGAAAATTCAAATTTTTGTGATTATGTAATATATTACAGAATTATATATATACATATGAAAAATCGAGCGCGAGTATTGGAACGAAAATGTTTTCCTTAAGAACATACAGAGCCTTAAGTAAATTATTTTCTTTTTAATGTTAAATCAAAACACATTTAAGAATATTATAAAAAGTACAAAGTCATCAATGATTTTAAGTGTCACTCGCGCTAGCCCTGTATGAAATTTCCGACGGTATAATAATATATTTTATTTAAAATTTTTTTAAATTAAATAAATAGTTTTAAGGATTTTGATTTCCATGCGGGTTTACATTCTGTACTTTAAAATTCAACGTGATTAAGCGGCGGGCACCTGTTGGAGTTTCTTCGATTTCTACTCGGTCCAATCGGGTTATCATGCCGGTTTCCATGTTTAGTTTCACACGTCTCATACCGCAATTAATATTTAAATATATCCCAGCAAGAACATTATAACTCTCCAATATTGCAAAGATGTAACCATCGGATGTTGATAATACAATTTGTTCTTCGGTCGGCAAAGGCCCATACGCAGTCACTCCTGTTTTCACTTTAATTGAGCTTTTGGCGGGAAAAGTGTATCTTCGAAGTTCAAATATCCGTTGCGGATTCCAAAGACAAACAATCCGAATAGATTCAAGTTTTTCTATTCCACATCCATGTCCGTCAGAAGATGGAAGTCTTACAGGTTGAGCCATGGACCTGGAAGGAGCATCACTCCTTCCCAGAGCAGACCTTGCATGAGGAGACCTAGACCTGACACGAAAATCAGGCTCGGCAGAAGGGAGAGAGTTTTCAGGCGAATTACGTCTTAGAGAATAAGAAGGTCTGGCCCGAGGAACATGAGGAATAGGGGCTCCATTAGGTAAAAATTCAAATTGTGAACTCAATTCTGCAACAAGAAAAAGAGGATTGCATATTTTTAAGTGCGTATTTCCACGAGGCCTGAGATTGTTAAAAAATAGCCGAAGAATTTCACATGATTTAACAGATCTGGAAGGACCTTCAAGTATTTGCAAGATCTTAAGAGATTTTACAATTTCCCAAGGATTTCTACAGATTTTAACAAATTAAAAGTATTTTCATGGATTAACAAATATTTCCAGAGGTATCGATGGATTCTGTGAAGATTTATGGAATAACTGATCTGTTTCAATTTTGAAATAGATTTAGACAAAGTGCAATGAACGTAGGCATAGGTTTGTTCATAAAACGAATGTTCAAGGTCGCTTACGAGTTAAGCCGAATGCAAGTGGACAAATACATTAAAAATTGAATAAAATTAATGAGTATTTTGTCAATTTACTTTCGTTGAATCGTTATTCACTGAGACATTTAGTTAAGATCCTATTACAATCCAAACTCCGCCACTGACATTAATTAAAATCATAACTACTCCTAAACTATTAAATATTTTGATCTGAAACTTTTCAAAAAACTTTGTCACATTCTTCCTTGGATTGGGATTCGAGAAGTCTTTGCTTGCTCAAATGAAACGCTAGAAGTTAGAAAAGTCCGATTCACTTCGAGCATTATAAAAAAATTAATAAAAATTATTCAAAAATACATTTTCGAATTCCTATTACTTTATCAGGTGAAGGACATCCTAAAGCTTATTTCTTGATCATTTTATTAAGAAAAGTGCGATTCACGCCGAGCTAGTAGGAGATACACGGGTCACTAGGTGTTCTGAATGCAATACTGATCATTACCTTCTAGGCTCCAAAATAAACTTAGGTCAGGGATGGAAAAGAAAGAGAACCAAAACAAATGAAACAAACATGAATCAAAATCGAAAATTTACAGAAACCGGAAGTACGATTCGACTTTCAGAATAAGATCAAAGAACACATAGATAAGGCAATTTGGAAGGCGCTAATAGACAATAAAAATATAGAGTGCGCATCAGCCTTGTTTGGGGATGTCATTTTTAGGAGTGCGACTGAAGTGTGTGGTACTGCGGTTGCAGGAAGAAAGTCTGGTGATGCATGGTGGAATGATGAAATTCAGGCAGCCCGACAAGAAATGAAAGAAGCGTACAACAGAACGTTAAACTTCAGAGGTCTTAGCGATGAGGAGAGTAATAGGCTTAGAAATGATTACAGACACAAAAGGAGGAAAGTTAAACGACTAGTCAAGGAAAGTAAAGATAAAATCAGAACAGAAGAAGAGAAGAAAATACAAAACGACTTTGAAGGAAGCAAGAAACTGTGATATAAATCTGTGAAGGGAAGTAAAAGTACAGAGTTTATCAGCATGAGAAATACCAAGGGCTTAGGGATATAATTAAGAACTCAAAAAACGTTAAGGCAATTACAATTGGAAAAAAGCGATTATCGTACCAATATACAAAGGAAAGGGAGATAAAAGCAATTGCAATAATTACAGAAGCATCAGCTTGCTAAGTACCGTAAGTAAAAGGTATTCAAAAATTAAGTACCGTAAGTAAAATATATTCAAAAGTACTTATTCGTAGGGTAATGAAAATAACAGAAGAAAAGATATAGGAAGTCCAATGTAGATTTATGCAGGAATGGGAAGTAACTAGTCCCTTTTAACTAGTTACTTTTTTTTGGTAACGATAGTGGTAACGAAATTACATTTGTAAGTAAGTAACGAATTAATAACTAGTTACATTTTTTTCAGTAACAGTAATTATAAAAGCCGTTATTTTATTAGTTACTTTCGAAATGTAGTTCACAAGTCTTTTTTACGGCAATCAATCAATTGTATTGCTTTTCCAACTACTTTTTTCATTTTTACTATTCAAATTGTGGTGGCAGATAGTCATAGAAATGTATAGCCCAATATAGGAAAATTGAAATTTTTCTTCCACCCTTGGATTCAGAATTTTCTGAAATCCATACAAACACTTACAAAGAAATAAAACAATAATTTTAGAGTTAAATATTCATTTCTCTTTGGTTAATAATGAACTTTTTAACCGGAGATTTAACGTCCAGTTATTTTACTTATTATTTTAATTGAAAATTCATATTTTTTGTTAAAAATTGTATTTTTTGGTTGAAAATTTAATTATTTTGTTCGAAATTGAACGATTTTGAAAGGAAATCATTTCATTCGGTTAAAAATTCAACTGTTTCGTTGAAAATTAGTTTTTTGGTAGAATTAAACTGTTCTTGATTTAAAATTAAATTTTTGCTGGTTGAAATTTATGAACTATTACATTTTTAGTTGAGGATTCATCTTTTTTCATTGAAAATTAATTTTTTCAACTGAAAATTTAACTATGACATTCTTGGTTGAAAATTGATCTTCTTGGTTGGAAATTCATCTCTGTGGTTTAAAATTGTACTGTTTTGTTAAAAATTCATCTTTTTTAGCTGAAAATTCATGTATTATGTTAAAAATGCATCTCTTTGGATTCAAATTAAACAATCTTGTTGAAAATTCGTCTTTTTTTGTTGAAATTTCGTCTATTGCATTTCTCATTGACAATTAATCTTTTCGGATAAAAATTTTATTATTTGGTTGAATATCAACTTTTTTGTTGACAATTCGCCTTTTTGACCTGAAAATTCAACAATCTGGTTTTCGTTCAAAATTATTTTTTCAAAATGAAAAAAATTCATGTATTTTGTTAAAAGTTCGTCTTTTTTTGGTAAAAAATGATCTTCTTGGATGAAAATCCATCTCTTTGATTTTTAATGTACCTATTTTGTTGCAAATTCGTCTTTTTGGTTGAGTTCAACTGTACCCGATTAAAAATGTAAATCTTTTTGGGTTGAAATTTCAACCAAAAAATTTGTTTCAACTTTTAATTTGCAATTGAAAGTTGTACTACATTGTTATTTTTTTTTTGTGTTGAAAATTCACCATGTTAGTTGAAAATTCATCTCTTTCGTTGAAAGATTAAATATTTTGTTAACATATTTTTGGTTACACATTCATTTTTCGAAATTAAAATTCAACCGTTCCATTTTTGGTTTAAAATTTATGTTTTGTAGTTAAAGATTCAACTATTTGGTTGGATATTACTTTTCTTATTTGAAAATTCATGTATTTTGTTGAAAATTCAGAATTAATTCATATTTAGCGCCAAAGAGAGTTATAGCCGAAAATAGGAAAGCTGAAATTTTTCTTCCACACTGAAATTCAAAATTTTCTAAAACATTCCTTGTTTTAGAAATATTATGTGGGTCATGACTAACCTATGACTTTCATTAAAAAGTGTAACAACTATCACTCGAAAGTTATAAATAAAGTTTTGTAAAAATTAAATTTGGATATATATGTTTCTAAAATATAAAATTAACTAAAAAAGTAACGATAGTTACTTTTTTCGGGAAATGCAACTAAGAAAAAGTTACATTTTGAATCGGTAACGATAACGATAACATTTTTCGTGATGTAACGGTATCTATGACTAGTTCCTTTTGAAAAGTAACTTACCCATAACTGGATTTATGCCAGGCAGATCATGTACGGATCAAATATTTAGCTTAAGACAGATCACAGAAAAAAGTTTGAGAGTAAGAAAAAAAGCTTTCTGTTCATTTTTTGACCTAGAAAAAGAATTTGACAAGGTGGATAGAAGTAAACTTGGGAAAGTCCTGAAAGAGTACGAAGTCAATGGGTGGCTTCTACAAGCAATAAAAACAATATATGCTGGTAGCAAAGTGAGTGTAAAGGCTAATGGGAAACTGAGTGACTGGTTCGATATTATGCAAGGTGTTAGACAAGGATGCGTTATTTCCTCATTACTATTTATTATATTCACGGACAAGTGTCTCGGAATGGCCCTCTTCGACGAGGCAGGTGTGGATCTCGGGACAGTGAGGGTACGTGGGTTAGCGTTCGCAGATGATGAGGTTGGGATGGCAGAGTCAATCGAAGACTTGCAAAGAATGTTTAACAGATTGTGAATAAAACAAAAATTATGATGTTTGAAGGGAAGGGTGGGAAAACTATGTGCAACATTGCCCTAATGCTGAGAGAATAGGACAAGTTGATAAGTTCGTATATCTTGATAGCCTATGGTCTAGCATATCGAATAAAATTTTGTATGATATAGATACACTATTTAGGTAAAAATGATATGTTCTTTCATATTTTGCAATAAAAAATTGATTCTTTAAAATAATTTGTATTAGAAAATGGGCTTACGATCTTTAACTAGTCGCAAAAAGTCGAAAATACAAAGCAAAAGGAACACAAAGTCACTTGCGGATGATACCTTTGTAGGCATGGTCGAAGCACATCCTCGAAATTCAATAGCAAAACGTATGCAATGGACACTGCGTGTTTAGCGGCTGTTCCGAACTTACCCAAACGATCATCGCTAGTGCAAAAAATATACAAAGTACTTTAGGTTCTTTTTTATTGGCATGCTGATGACGTATTACATGCCTTGCACAAATGTTAGGACCCAATGTGCTTTGCGTATCTTTTTTGTTGTATCTGTCAACTTTTCTCATTTTTAAACAATCGATTTTTTCAATAAATATTGATAATTAATAATTTTATAGCCACAGTTAGATGCAGCTTTCTCTTACGAATCCGACGACAACAAAAACTCATGACTGTCGGATCCAGTTTATAGTTTGTATTTTAAACAATATTCATGATATAGACTTGCATGTTGGTGGCGGAAGTGACAACGTGTTTAATGACAGGTGGAGAGAGAATTTTACGGAATTTGTGTGGAAGGTGTGAGTGAAGTGTGAGGGTGGAAGCCGAGGAGGTGAGTAGGGTTGTGTGGGGTGAATTGGGGAGATAAAAAGTGAGTTTCAGCGTAGGTGGGAGGTGGTATCTAGCTGGATAGGGAAAGTGAGGTTAGGTTGGCAAGTAATCGGGGGAGTTCGTGGTCAGGAGTCCTGGGCTTTCGAGGGTTCAAGGGTGGTTCTCGAAAAGTTAGGGGATGCTAAGGAAGAGAAAGGGGTGTCTGCAGGGACTGAGGAATTGAAAAAAAAGGGGGAAAAAAGGAAAATTTGGCGGCGAAAGACGCCAACATTTGGCAGAGACATCTGTCGGTTGCGGCAGGTACTGCATGGATAGGTCCCAGTTACCGGCGGTAGAGCGGGAGGTGGGCAGCGAGAGTACTGGCAGTGCTGGTAGTGAAACCGACGGGGAGGGAATTTTCCACAAGCCACGACGGCCAACAACGCGTCGCCCGGTGTCGAGCGGTGCGTCGGGGAGAGGGAGAAATCGGGACGGTGGCAACGAAGGAAGCGAGAAGGTAAGGGAGAGAGCGTCAAGCGCAAGTGACGGGGAGGATCTCTTGAAAAGAAAGAGAGACAGCCAAGAGAGTCCGGAGAAAAGCGAGGTCGAGAGCCCGTTTAAAAAAAGCGGGATAACACCGAGGTCACCCCCCAGTAAAATGGAGGGGATGTTGGAAAAGGAGGCTCTCGGGATGTTGTTAGGCGAGATCAGGGGGCTGAGGGAGGACGTAAGGGAGACCAAGGAGCAGATGGAAGGTATGAGGGAGGACTTTCGAATCAGAGATGAGAAATGGGAAAAGGAGGTGAAAGAGCTGAGAGAGAGAGTAGATGGGTTAGAGAGGGAAAGAAAAGAAAAATAAGTTAAAATAAAACAGATGGAAGAGGAGATTAAGGCGTGGAAAGAAAGGACGGAAAAAAGGCTTGAGAAGGTGGAGGGCAGGACGGAAATGGAAATAGGAGTCGGGGGTAGCGGGGGCGAGATTAAAGGTATTTGGGAGAGGGTAGGGAATATGATAGAAGAGAAAGTGGGAGAGCATAGGAATGAAAAGGAGGAGAGGGCGGATAGGGAAAGGATAAGGGCAATGGAGTTGAGAATGGAGAGAAAGGAGAAGGTAGACAGGAGAAATAATATTGTGATAAGAGGATTGAAGATGAAGAGCGGGGAAGAAAGGGAGGGCGTGGAAGCGCTGCTACAGAGCATAGGGTGGAATAAAGGCAGGGTAGGGAAAGTTAAGTTGGAGGGGAGAAAGGAGAAAGAAGTGGCGGTTGTGGAGTTGGAGAGCTGGGAAGAAAAATTGGGGGTAATGAGAAATAAAAATAGGATAAAAGATAAGGAAGTTTTCATCGATCACGATTTGACGAGAAAGGAAAGGGATGTACAGAGAATGCTGTACGACAGGGCTAGGAGGGAGAGGAGTGAAGGGAGATCGGCGAAGGTAGGATATCGGAAAATAAAAATAGACGAGAAAATGTGGGTGTGGGACGAGGAGAAAGAGGTGTTGAAGGAAGTGCAGGGGAATTTGTTTCTTAGGAAGTAGGGGGGTGGGGGTAATGCAGGGTAGAGGAGTTGTGAAGGTGCTTTACTGGAACGTAGGAGGGGTAAAGAAGAAGGATGAGGAGTTCTGGAGGTATATCCAGGAATTTGATGTGGTAGGACTGGTAGAGACGTGGGTGGAAAGAAAGGAATCGGATAAAATAGAGGCAAAGCTGCCAAGGGGGTATAGGTGGAGACTCCAGGAGGCGGTCAGAGTGAAGAAGAAAGGAAGGGCTAGTGGGGGAATTATAACGGGGATTAGAGATGGATTAGAGGAAGAAGCTCACGGAGAGGAAGAGGGGGAGGGAGTGCAAATGAGGAAAGTAAAGATAGGAGGGGTAATGTGTAAGTTTGTGACAGTGTACAATAGGGATGGGATGGAAAGAATTAAAGAAAGGGTGGAAGACCTGTTAGATTCTGAGGGACTGGATGGAGGATAGAGGCTGGGCGGTGGCAAATGGTATGGCAACTGGGGACGAAGAGGGAGAATACACATACGTAGGTAAGGTGGGGGTATCGGTAATAGATTATGTAGTTATGAATATGCAAGGGTGGGAGGAGATGGAGAGATTCGCAGTAGAAGGGAGGGTCGAATCAGACCATCAGCCATTAGGGTTGTGGATAAGGGGTGAGAACGGCGGAAGGCAAGGTGGGGAAGAAGTGTCGACGGGGGAGAGGGTTAGCTGAACGAGGGAGGCGATAGAGAAATATAAGGAGCAGTTAGGGAAGGTACGCTTCGAAGGGGAGACGGTGGAAGAGATATGGGAGGATTTAAAAGAGAAAGTGAAAGGGTGCGTGCAAAAGAAGGTATTCAAAAAGAAGAAGAAAGGAATGGTGAAGCCGTGGTGGGATAGGGAATGTAAAAAGATGAAGAGGAAGTATAAGAAGTGGAAAGAGGGTACTGCGAAAAGGGAGGAGTACGTAGAAATGAGGAAGGGGTTTAGATTGATGTGTAAGAAGAAAGAACAGGAAAAGGAGAAAGAGCTGGAGGAGGAGTTAGGAAATGTTAAGACAGAAGGGGACGTCTGGAAGATAATAAATAGGTTTAGGAAGCGTAGAGTAGGGATAAGCGACAAGATAGGGAGTGAGGAGTGGAGGGAGTTTTTTAAAGAATCATTTCAGGGCTCAGATTCAAGGAAGAGAGATGATGGGAGTAGAAGAACGGGGGAGGCAGAGATGGGGGAGTTGAATGACGAGGAGATAGAGAAACAGATAAGGAAGTTAAAAAGGTCAAAATCAGCAGGGCTGGATGGGCTAGAGAACGAAGCATGGCTATTTAGTACACAAGAGGTTAGGGAGAGGCTGAAGGAGGTAGTGAAGAAAGTATGGAGGGGGGAGGGATTCCCACGAGGGTGGAGAGAAGGATTAATAGTGCCTCTGTATAAGAAAGGAGAGAGGGACAGGCAGGAAAATTATAGGGGGATTACGCTAATGAATACGGCGTATAAAGTATACGCGATGGTAGTAGCGGAGAGGCTGCGGAAGGATGTCGAGGGGAAAGGAATATTGCCACAGACGCAGGCGGGCTTTAGGGCAGGTAGGAGTACTATCGACAATATCTACGTTCTGCAGCACGTGGTGGATAGAGAATTAGCGAAGAAGTGGTCGAGAGTGTACGCGTTTTTTGTGGATCTAAAAGGCGCGTTTCCGTCGGTGGATAGGGGGAGGTTGTGGGAGGCGATGGGGGAGAGGGGAGTGGAGAGAGGCCTGATCGAGAGGGTAAGGGAGATATATGAAGAGACCAAAGATAAGGTAAGAGGAGGACAGGGGATTTCGGAGGGATTCTGGATGGATAGGGGGTTAAGACAAGGGTGTCCGCTTAGCCCGACGCTTTTTGCGATTTTAATTGCGGATATCGAAAGTACGCTGGAGGCCGCAGTGGTAGGAGGAGTCAGGATAGGAGGGGTTAGAATTTGGTCGCTAGCGTATGCAGATGACATAGTGTTGTTGGCAAAAAGCGAGGAGGCCTTAAAGGAAATGATGAAGAGGTTGAGAAGATACCTGGATAAGAACAGGTTAGAACTGAATGCGGAAAAGTCCAAGGTTATGGTTTTCAGAAAAGGAGGTGGAAGGGATAAGGAAGGGGAGTGGAAGTTGAAGGGAAAGGCGGTGCAGGCGGTGAAAGAGTTTGTGTACCTGGGCTTCTTGTTTCGGAGGAATGGCGGAGTGGATGGTCACATAAAAGAGAGAGTGAGGAGGGCAAATGTGGTGATGAGGCAGGTGTGGGGGTTGGGAAAGAAGTTATTCGCAGATGATTTTGGAAGGAGAATAAAATTGTTTGACTCACTAGTGATGAGTGTGCTATTGTATGGAGTAGAGGTGTGGGGGTGAAAGGAAAGCGAAGAGATAAATAGGATACAGGAGAGATATGTAAAGTGGACACTGGGGTTGGCAAGGAACACGCCTAATTATATTGTCAGGAGGGAGACGGGGAGAACGAGTGTAGGGATTCTAGCGGGGAGTCGAGCGTGTAAATATGAGGAGAAATTTTTGGAAGAGGTTGGAAGTAAGCTGGTTAGGGAGTGTTGGTGGGAGAAGGAGAACAGGAGAGGTGGTGGGAAGATGGAGGTTGAAAGAGAAAGGTATTTTAGAACGAATGGACTGCATATGGATGAATTGAGAAGGAAGCATGAGGAAGGAAGGAAGGTATATGAGTTGGTTAAGAAAAACAGCATGGAGAGAGAGAGCAGCGGAAGAGAGAATAAGAGAGACAAGGTTTAATGGGAACTATGTGTGGATTATGCCAAGGGCGAGAGCGCAATATTTGTGTGAGAAAGGAGAGAAAGGAAGTCAGGAGCTTATAGCGAGGATGAGATGTGGGTGCATGGAGGGTTTTAATAGGTTCTGGCTCGCTAGGGAAAAGAGGATGTTTGAACTATGTGGGAAGGGGGAGGGAAGAGTGGAGCACTGGTTGGAGGAGTGCGTGGAGGTGAAAAGGAGTGGGATAAGCATGGAGGTATTGATGCATGAAAGGGGGGACAAAAGGGCAGTAGCATGGGTGAAGGGAGTATTGGGTAAGATGGAGAAGAAGAGAAGGGAGGAGGAAGAGGAATGGAGAAGGAAAGATTGTAAATAGAGGAGGAAGTAAATATAAGTAATTGTAAATATTGTAAATAGTAGATAAGTATTAGGTAGTAGTCGCGGAGGCAGAGTTTTGTAATGCGAGGCAAGCAAGAAAGTAGGGACATGCGAGCGAGGCGAGGCGAAGCGAGGAAGGCAATGCGATAAGAGCGAGCGGCGTTAGATATAAGGTGTGGAAGGATGTTACTTTTAAGGGTTAGTTGTAAGAAAATTCTGTAAAAAATGGAAGTGTAAGCAAGTCAATTTTTTAAGGCCAGCAGGCTAAAAAATATACGTTTATCTATCAATATTCATGATATAAATATTGGAAACCACAATAAAAAATCAAATTTTTAGACTTTGAACGACCTACAATGGCTATCCTTAACATAAAACTGCGGATGCGTGATTATTTTAGACCACGACGCCCGCGCCGCGGACTTATATAGTCGGCGATACGCCATCTCTCAAGAGATGTTAGCAGCGCTACACGACCCATCGCTTCTTTCAAATTTTAGGCGCTGATAGTGTCATGAAAGATCTGGTTATTAGTAGAATTTGCGATGCAGATTCAAAAAATTATTAAGAGGAGACAACTTCGATTTGACAAAATGCACTAACATGTACAAGGCAGCCGAATTAGCCAATACGCCAATACAGAAAAACCTTTCCATGGCTGAAAAGAAATTTTACCTAAATATCCGGTTTTATGATATTATGATGTTAATAAACATGTGCCTTTAAGTGTACTATGCATTTTAAAATGATTTAGGAGCAGTTTCGCCACATTTTACCCGTCACATATGGAAGTTGAGCTCTTCCAGAAACAGAACATAGATATGCTCAAATTGAGGAAGAATCAGTAGATATTGCCTTTGCATGTGCAAAATTTAATTAGTGTAACCATGAAAAGAAAATTCTTGAAGCAAGTGATCATAAGCCTCTAGAAGCGCCAATAGAAAGAAGTGGATTAAGCTGGCAGAAACATCGTACAATAATTGCCTATTCCATTAAATAAAAAGGAAGAGTTTAAAGAAGAAACCTCTGCGAATGAGGAAATGAAAATGTTAAGAAAATATATCAACATCTCAACTTTTTTCACAGAGCAGTCAAATATTTGTTTAAGCAGAATTTTTACATTTTGACATAATTTATAAAGCCTAGGTTTTTAAATTATTAAATTATTAAATTGCTATTTGTGGAAAGCCAAAAAATATTTGTTAAAATATAGTTAAAATAGGATAGAATTATAATATACAATTTTATTCACCAATAGAATAAAGGATGACTGCCAGGACGGAAAACAAGACATAAACGACCCTCATTTTTTTCCAAAGAGTGGAAAAACTGAATAATGTATTAATAAAGAATTTCGTTAACAATGTAATAATGGAATATTCTTGTTACGGACTATATAATGTATCCTATAGTCGTTATCGAATAGATTATAGGCGAGAAGTTTATCATTCTGAGATATTTACATTTCATTAGAGTCAGTTTCAAGGAAAAGAAATTTCTCCAACCCAGTTATCATGTTTAAAAATCATTATTGATTTTTAGTCATACATCATGATTAAAGAAAGTATTCGGTTCATTTGAAATTGTACGATTCAGATGAAAATTATTTGCGAACGATATTTGTATGAATTATTGCCTTCTTGAAGCGACGTTAAATTCATTATATTTGGCACGGAAACTTTACATAACATGAAAGTGCAAAGTACAATGTATAAAACAGCAATTATTCTTTCTTCTTTCTATTTATGTATATTGCTGTTTTATAAAATTCTAGTGGCGAAGAAGCTATAAAAAAAGCCTTGTTAAAGAAACTTCTTAAAAATATTTCTTCTGGTGCCTAGGTTATAAATTTTTCATCTCATCTATTATACATGTATTTTTAATGTTTACAGGTACACTTCGACGCGTGCAAATAAGACTATGAAGAATTGTGCTTTTTACGACCTCTACCGGAGCCAAATTTTTGTTTTTCAATCGTACACAAAAGATTTCTCTGAAACTAATATGTATATTTAAAAAAAAAATCGAAAACTACGAAAATCGCATATCTTACGTACATTTGACTCTAGCAACCTATAAATCTTTTTTTTAATCTGAAAAAATAGGAGAGCATTTTCTCTAGTGATGCTGTTCAAAACGAGGAATAGCAAGGCGGAGGTCAGGGAAAGCAAGGCAGGATAACTCGGGGTCTCGCATTTCGAGCCACAGCATGGCGGCCAATATTCAAGGCCTTGAAGAGCAAGGCCTTGACTTTGTCCTGTCTTGGAGGTTCGAGTTTCGTCCGGCAGATGTGCATCTTTTCTTGGCTTAACCGACCGCCTGGGAAGCGCGACGATTTCTTACATTAAGCGAATTCAATTTCTAAACAAATCTCAGAGTACGGGATTTTCATTCAATGCTGGTGTTCCCACACCTGGCAGTGAAAACTCAAGCCTCTAAGCCAAGCCTAAGGCAAGGCCTTGAATTTCGAGGCCTTGACATTTTTCAAGCACGTCAAGCTACAAGATTCTGTCTATATGGTAAACCTTATCTCACTTGACCTTCGAAATTTGAGCCTTGAAAGAGATGACATTAGCTTAAAAATAATGCTATCTAGCACAGAAAAACGCTGGTGTTAAATTTTTTGCATCTTAAATGTCAATGGTCTCAAAATGAGAATTTTCATTCTGATATTTGCACCCTTCAAAATAGGTGCACATCTAATCTCATTTCGAGAGTCGTAGTGGAGTGCTGGACTGCACTAAATAAAACATCGGGAACTTTTTAAATCCAAATATCTCATGACACGAGTGAAAGTTATTTGACTTAGTAATCCACAAGATTCCTAAAAGATTAAAAAAAAGTCTATCAACATTTTAGACTCAGTTATGGCCTTTCAAAGTCATCAGTGATTTTAAGTGCCGCTCGCGCTATCCGTCCAGATAATTTCTGACGGTAATGTTATTTTGCTCCAAAAATATTTTCGTGAGGGAATAAAAGGAACTTTTTCAATCTGTTTCCAAAGGCGGCTGGCTAGGGTATTGAAGAAAGATTGAAACCTCGAGAACAGTATTACATTGTCTGTTTAATGTCATTACCAGTTACATGTAAGATTTTGATCCGACTTCGGATCGCACAAAATATATTTACTAGCCATATATCTTCGGAATTGAATCAATTGTGTGGAGGATTGTTGTTCACTTGAGGGTTCACATTGTCCACTCTGAAATTGTGCTTGATTACACGGTGGGCACCTACTTGAATGTCAGCAATTTCTTCTCGGGTCAATCGGGTAACCGTGGCGTCTTCCATGTTTATTTTTGAACGTCTCATACCGGAATTGATATTTATATATATTCCACGGAAAATATTATAAGTCTGCAATATTGCATAGACATCACCATTGGATGATGATAATACAATTTGTTCCTGGGTTGGTACAGGCTCAAAATTATACCATCCTCTTTTGATTTTAAGTGATTTATTATTAGGAAAAGTGTATCTTTGAAGTTCCAATATACGGTGCGGATTCCTAAAGGGAATGAGCCGAATAAATCGTAGTTGTTCAATTCCGCATACATTTCCGTCCGGAGACGGAAGCAGTGTAGGAGGAGCCATTGTCATGGCTGGTGGAGACCTGACTCTGGCAGAAGGCGACCTGGACCTGTTACGAAGCGAAGGCTCGGCAGGATTAAGAGACATCTCAGGTGAATCATTTCTTTCAGAAGAAGAAGAAGAAGGTCGGCCACAAGTTACACCAGGAATAGGTTCCCCATTAGGTAGACAGTCAAACTGTGTACTTATCTCTGCAATAAGAAATAGAGGAATTAATTTTTGTTTAAATAGTTTGCTATTTCCACAGTATTGTACAAATTTCAAAGTATTCCTAGAAAACTTTAGGAAAGAATATAGTTTGTTTATTTTCATGCGATTTCGAATGATTATTACAAATTTTTCAGCGAAAAATAGAAAAGGACAAACTTTGTCAATTCAAATATTCGCACCTATTATAGCCAGAACACTTTATATATGTTTTTTAGTTTCGCGAGAAACTTTTGCCTCTGTTTTTTATCTATGAATTGTATATGACGTAACACCCACATAGCAAACTTCCAGAAAAAAGCTAGCCTTTTCTCGTGATTTGGTCCAAGTGGCCGCCTACACTTTTTTATTTAAAAAAATTAGATTAGTTTTCACGTAAATTTGACGAAGAATGCAGTATTTTTACTAAAAATAGTACTATAGTTAAAGAATCTAGTAAAAAATGGAAAATTTGATAAAATGTTATAAAATCATGTTAAAAAGTGACAAATGGCTTTATTTTATTTTTCAATTTTTTTTTTATAATTGGGGAGGAATAATTAATAAGTTTTCAGATTTGAAAAATGGCAAGCCGATGCTAATGCAAGCGTCGCACTTGATGCCCTGCCTAGTATAAAATGAAGGAGTATAACAATAAAAAGTTCATGAAGATCTTATGTAATCCAATCAGCCGTTTTCCGACATAATGAATTAACTATTTTCAGACCATGAAGAATTTATTGTTTGATTTGCGTATTCTGATATGATCTATATTCATATTTCTCGTAATATCTGAACATGTGCTTGCTTGCAAGATTTCGAAGAACATAACTCGCAATTAGCAAAAAATAATAAACCAAAATCGGAAACAATTGAAAAAAATTTGGCTTTAATAATCAAAGCGAGTCAGATTTTTGAAAAACAGTGAGTTCCGATTTCCGCTGAATATTTCAAGCGGCGAACGGAACGAACCGGTCAAGCGTGTAAAGAAGTTCGCAAATGAAAAGTTTAATTAAAATTCTCAACCAAAATTATAATTATAAATTGACATACCAAATCGAACGACTATACAGGGTGTCCCATCAATACGACTTAAACTCAATAATTGGTCGCGACGAGACCAACAATTATAAATATGGTCTCGACTCAATCAAAAACTGCCGAACGAACTCAAATTAGAAATAACCAACCTACACCGCAGGACATCACTCAAATTCCAATCAGAACCTTTGACCCCATTAATAATACATGTCATTGGGATCATGAAAATTTACCCAACATAGGCGTATCGTTCCCCAGAAATGATATAAGACGAGAAATGAACAACGAAACGTTCGAATGCGATTCCTTTCTAGAGAACAATACACGATTTATTCTAGAAACTGACGAACTTCTAGAAAGCGCAGAATAAAACGAATTTATGAACCAACAAAGGGAAAGATTTTTTAGAGAAAGGGAAGAAGGGCATTTATTTGAAACACAGATTAAACTCATCAGCTCATAGCTTCTTTGAAAGTAGAAATTACAAGAAACAGGTGTCAGCGAACCATTAGAGGACCGAAATAAGTCAAACCAAAACAGATGACATAAACTGTCGACAACAAATGACAGGTCAAACAGACGGTCATGAATACAAATTAATAATTCAGACACGGATTATGAATCCGACAATCACTCAAATAATCAAACAATTCCAGTTACTTATTTTCCCTTCGGAACTATACAAACGCCTTTTCAAACTATGAGCAACTGGCTAATTAAATTCCAAAATAATAAAGAAGACACTCCCACACATTTTCTCACAGAATTAAAAAGATTCAAAAGAGGGTAACAAATAAACGATCGCGATATCTCAGAAAGCTTAGACGCGTTATTAATCAAGGATACTAAAGATTGGTGTTCAATAAACAAAAATTCTTGGAGAACACTATTAGATTTTTTTGAAGATTTTAAAAACGCCTATATAGATGAACGGTTTTCAGAGGGAAAAAGACAAAAAATTAAATTCAATTTTTGAACCCGTTTCGCGAAAATTAATGGTCGCGAACGGAGAAACGGTTGATATAATTGGACAAGTAGTAATTCCAACTATAATCGGAAAAAAAGCGAAATACCTTAATGTTCAGGTTGGACCCAAACTTAAAATCTGTAGGCATATTAGGCACGAACATGCTAAAAGTCCTACGGATGACCCTAAGCTATAACTCAGAAACTTGGTGGTTACCAAGTAGTCCTCCAACCAGCTATATTATGGAAGCTTAACCAAGCTCATTACACCTCCCTATAACTATGAATAAAACCGAAACTAAACCTGGCATTAAAAAAAGAACAAGGAATTTAAGAATGAGAAAATTAGGAATAAAGCATTAATCAAAAAAGAAGAAAATGAGTACATAGATAGAAAACCGAAATTCCGAGGTAGTATTAACCTCAAAAGTACTAGAGAACTTAAGAGAATTAGTTCAAGGTTACAATATAGCGAAATTACCATAGAACCGATTAATTCTAACCAATCTCTAAAAACACAAAACGTCCAAATTCCTGTAACAAATCATACGAAGGATACCCCAAGCTTAATAAGCACCCCCACAAGCAACAAATTCCAGACACTAGAAAGCGTCCCCACCCAAGACACTAGTGGCAACACAAGCTGCTCCGAAATGAAATATCTTGGTTTTAAAGTTAACGACAAAGAACTCCAAATAGATGACGAAAAAAATCCAACCAATCTTACATAAACATACATAGACAACGATCATTCTACCTGGGACGAACACATAGATGATTTATAGTTACAACATAGAACATGATAGCGAAATAGAATTTCAAAGCGTAGATAAAAGGGCTTGAGTAATGAAAAAAAGCAATGGATCAATAGCACTATACATCTAAAACAACTCCAAAAAATAAACGAAACAACTTTTCAAGTATTCAGAAAAACTAAGTTCAAACGGACTCAAATATAAAATTAAATGGTACGAATTTTCAGCAAAATGAATTCTGCAACAACTTCCTACTTATGCCAAAAAGTCATCAAGGTGGTGAAGTACGAAGACCACCTGCCAAAATGCCAAGCTTAGAAGTGGCTCCAAAAACGCTTAGAGGGGGGCCAAGAAAGGGATCTGAGGTACCACCTTCTTCTCTTCACTATTTAGACCTTAACGACGATACATTTGAACCATACTTTGATTGAATTAACATTAGTCTTACAACCCTTAATATTATCATTATTTTTTGCACTCTAGTTATTACTAATTGTTGCAAATATCGGCACTCACGAGACTTTCAAAAATTTATAAAAACAGCAACCACTCAACTCCTTCGACATAAGAATTGAATTGAGATAAAGAACTCTACTAAATCAAAATAGAAACAACAATTTTTTTCCCCGTACCCTTGTTTATTTTTCAGAAACAGTAAAACCATAGAGGAAGACTGAAGAGCAAAAATGGAGCAGAGCACACAAATCATCAATGTTAGAACTAAAGAAAGTTCAGAGGGATTCCATTGTCAATTTTGTAAGAAACACGACTCATTCTGTAACAATAGACCATAAAGATACAAAAAGAATTTTACAACTCCAGACCGTAACAAACAAACTTACCTACAAAGGGGCGTGCGAGACAATAAACAAAGAAATACAGAACCTACTAAAAATAGAAATTGAAGAATATGAAATAGAATTGAAGATTGATAATAAAACCATGGAAGACTTCGACAACGAACACACACCTCGTGACAAGACCGACATCGCTCGCCAGGAGAAGATACCAGAACGCTTGACGGCGCTTCGGGATTCCTTAATCCACTATCACCACAGCCACCGGTTTCTAGCCACGGTCCGGCGGTTTCACCTTCAATTTAAGTAGTAATAAAGTTCAATTAATGTTAGACGATCGTTTCTTTTATAGTATTTTCCCTTTTTCTCAGCGTTTAATTCCCATTTTCCCTCCTTGGTAGGCCTTCCCGCCATAAGCGGTACAAATGGGAGATCTGTATAGACTAAGGATTGGACCAGTGAACCAAGATTCACGTGAAGTGAGGACGGATTACTGGCGTTTCCGGAGAACCTGAGCATGTAGATATGTGTTTTTAGAAATCCTGACACTGGAGAGATCTATGCGAGTACATACCTGGTCGTGCCTCAAAGACGCATTCAGGACGTAACTTCAGTAAAGGAGTCTTTCCGAAGCAGATACAAGCATCTTCTTCCACATATTTGGTTTTTGAATTTGTCTGCGCAGAACAAGGTATATCCGACTGACATGCTTGCCGTTTTGGTTCTACTCTAATCGTTTGGGGTGGTTTCATGGGCGAAGAATAACCTTAAGGCCCTTGATATCGCCACGATTAAGATCATGCATATGCAGGAGAGATTGCATATCAATTCGTCCGTTCCGCGATTAAACATCCCATGACTTTAAGGCGGGTGCGGACTTCTGAATTTCGAATGTCTTCATAGGCAAATTGTTCTGGGCACAGCCTAAATCGTTGGAAATCTAAATGGCCTAAAAATGGCCAGAAAACACGAGATGATTGACAAAGGAGCGTTCCTTTCCAAAGACCCTTGGTCTGAATTTTAACATTAGGAGTAAGGAAACTTCATTACACCATTTAGATGCCTTTCTTCTAAAAGTCCAAGTAATGAAAGCAGATGTTGAAAAATTTCATCAACAGCTACACAAGAAAATGCACAGAAACTTTCACAGAAATTATAAGATCAGTCCTTGTCGAAGGATCGCACTTTTTCTCTTCTCAGGTCAGGACCTAATTCAGGTACAGAAGGTTTCATTTTCGCATGCCGTGACCGCATTTTACGTCAAAAAGTTCACTTCGATAGGTACATACTGTTTCATGCACACTAGGGTGGGTCATTTTACCACTGTTTTCTCTGATGGGAACGGCAAACCGGGAAAAGTTGCCCACCCATACCAGAAACACACCAGCGAAATCTTTTTCGAATCGGTCAATATCTTCTGTACGTTCTTTGAGGGTGTATTTTCGAAATTTTAGGTAAAAACACTGAAATTCAGGCGTTTGGAAAAAATCGCCCGGCTGCGTTACTTATGCATTCTAAGGGTCGCTCGGCGATAAAAAGTCCTCGTAAAGGATCGTAAACTCAAAAGCGAGACCCAAAAGTGGCTCTAGTTCAAACGCCAGGGGGAGAGGGAAGGTGAAAAAAATGCTTGTTCTCTGGAAAAACGAAGCAGTGTTTGTGCAGCTCTTTGCTCACTTGCAAGCACCAAAAAAAGTAAAAGTGAAACAAGTAAAACTGATATCTGACTCTTAATTCCCTTATTAATAGAGGCGAAAGTCAGAAACAATATTTACTACAAGTGGTTACCGAGTGCCACCTAATCCTAATTATGTCATTCTTTATTTTTATCTCTACTGTGAGATAGCATTTTTGTTTAAATTAATGTTTTTAAACATTGAGAGAAAATACAAATAATTCACTTTGAAAAAAATACAATACTATTTCAAAACCGATTCTTGTTGACGTTAATTTGTTATTTGTTAATAACCAAAAAGTCAAAGGGAAACTGACAAAAAGTTACGAATTTTAGAAAAAACCGCAACTATCTAGCATTAATATAGGAGACGACAGTTGTGAACAATAAGTTGTTTAAGAAATTAGATTTGTTAAATTGAATTAATTGTTTCCTCATACGAATTGAAAAGTGGATAAAAAGTGGAAAATTAGGGTGATAAATAATGATGATTTGTTTGAACTATTATTTATGTTAAATTTAATCATTATTGTAAATATTATTGTATCAAGTCACTCTTTTATAATTTCTTGGGCGAAATTGCTACATCGGAAAAATTGTTATTTGCGGAAAACTGGTTTAAAAGCTTTAAATTATAGATATATTACATTATTATATTCACCAATAGAATTAAGGATGATTGCCAAGCTGAAGAAGAGAGTATAAACAACCCTCATTTTTTCAAAGTAGGGTAAGAACTGATTAATTTATTATTAAATAATTTCGTTACCAGTGTAACAGAGGAATATTGTGGTGCTTCATATATAATATATCCTGTACTCGTTATCTCATATTTTATAGTCAAGCTTGTTCTTATGAGATATTTACATTTCATTAGAGTGATTTTCAAAGATAAGAATTTATTTATAAAACTCGTTAACGTTGAGGTACAAAATTCGGCAAATTTTTTATCATTTTAGCCTCTTACGTGATATATTCGCTTCAAGAAGTCAGACATATCTCTGCTGACGGCTGTTCGGCAGTAAATTCTTCACATAATATAAACCTATTTATTTACTAGAAAACAAACTCGCCCGCTACGCGCGCGATTATTCTTCTTTTTTGTATTATATAAAATAATAGTAAAAAACATAGGAAAATATTTTTGGACGATGGGAATGTGTTCGTGCATAGTGAGACGAAACGAGATTAAATGTACTTATAGCGGACTTCTGAACATATAAACTTTTTATCTTCATTTAATTTCATACATCATTTCTTCCATCTAAAAAAATAGCTTGAGATCATTTTTCTTTCTAGTGAAGTCAATTCTTTGCTTAGCTCAAGAATAATAGTAGCAGAGAAAATATTGCCAATTGATGACATTTATCAGTTGAGACCGCCCATTGTAGGACGGACCGTCTCTCTTCTATAATAGCCAAAAAATCATAAGAATGATAGAACGTCGTAAAGTTTTTTTAACTGCATACATTCCTTAATGTATTTGTCCTTAACAGGGTGTTTGCCTTTATTCGTATTCTAGTTCTCGACGTAAATATTTGCATTTTGATGGTTCTGAACTCAGGCCCAATTTTTTTATTCTCTGGTGAAACATTTTTCCCAAATAGCCCTCTGAACGCATTGTCCATCATATATTGGAATTTAGTGGATGCCTTTTTTAGACAAAACCGGATCTTGTTATATTCTAAATATCATTATATAGTATAGAATGCTGTGTATTTCTTGCATTCTTTTTCGTGGGGATTTGGTGTAATCCTAACTCGTCGACGATATGGTACATTACCGGGAGATAATACGTATCCTGGTCGGTGTTCTTATTAATTTTACGATGTCTGTATGTATAACATTAAGCCATTTTCCTTTCAGGGTAGGCGTGACACTACCCGATTCGGGTAGTGTTTCTAGGTGGATAGTTTATTAATTTTACGATAATCTTCTACAATACTGAGCTTTCCTTCTTTCTCAAGGACTATCTATATTGGGGAGTTCTCGGGTAATTTATGCAATCCTAAGTTGATATTTTTTCCGGGGTTCAGGATTATCTTATGTTAAGTTGGATTTTTACAGGGTAGGGTTCTCATTCTAACATAAAAACTTCTGAGTAATAATTCCAGATTTCCTTTATCCGTTCTCTAATGTTTAGTTCGATGTGTTTTAGGTTTAGATAGTTTTTAAGTTTTTCCAATCTCATAAAGTAGTTGGAAGAGTAATTTTCTTTCTTGGGTACATTGATTTTACAGATGTTCGTTGAATTTCCAGGTAGATAGTCTTCTTCGAAATGTTATGAAATAGTATTATTCCAAAATGCAGCGGACTGTGTCATGCTCATCGTCTCCCACTGAGAATTTTTTATGAAACATAAGTGTTTCTTGTGCGGGCTGTAAGAGGTATTTTCTGAGGTTAGAAATTTTTGAGGTTAGGAAGAAAATAAGCGCTAACTTCGGGAATTAGTTTGGAGTGGGTTTGTTTTTTATACTAGGATGTGTCTGATCGGTAGGAACACCTACTTTTTCCTTTTTTTTTGTTAGGCTGTGAAACAGGACCGCCTAAAGCCGTTCCAGGCTCCGGGGTTCTATATTATGACAAGCGCGGGCAGAAAAGACTGCTTGACAGCCAGTATTCTTGCCTGAACTCCTCTGTAGGCACTTTCATATTACTGCCGTTGTCATATCCTTGCCCTCGACAATCTACCAAAGAAATTTTAAATGCCTCCAGTTTTGACACTAAGTTGGCCAATAGCTTCCCCCGTCTTTTATTACACTTATCAAAGGCCAGTAGACACTTTTCAACTTTGTAGGTTCCACCATCTCCATTGGTGAAATTGATATAGCGAATTAAAAATGCAGTTTGTTCAACGTGATTGGAATCTGGAGTTGCATCTTCCATCAGCGAGCAATACCTTGCTTTCTCGCGTTATTGAAGAATACAATGTATCACTTCATTTGCATAAACAGCCATACACTCATTTTGAATATCTGTAGATAAGTAATACACCTGTGATCTTTTCCCGGTTTCTTGAGAGTGGCGAATTTTTTGTTGGTGGACATTAGGAAGCGGGTCATATTTTGCTAAGTATAAGGATTCCAAAGAAGTTACCATAAAAGGGTCTCCCGATTCCTTTACTGTCTCCGTGGAACGCCAAGTCTCTTTCAGGAAGAAACATGGTTACATCAAGAAGTCGCTTTAGGGTTTCTTTCCAGACCTCTCGTTCACGTTGTACGCACCTAACAAAGTTTCGGTTTTAATTTTCTCTGTTCTGCTTTTCACGAAATATAACCATTTTTGTGGAAGACACTACTCTCAAGTTCAGGGATTTCGTCGTGTAGCTTCTTCCACTTTTTATCAACGGAATAGCCTTCAGATGATGCCGAAGCTGATTTTTGAGCTCACGAAAGTTTGCTATAAATTCTGCACGGTAAGCAATAAAGGGCTTCCTTCGCCCTGCTCCACACCAATCAGTATCTCAGTCAAATTTCACCATAATCTAGCTTCATAAAAATAGAGGTCGGTAGCTCACCACCTATCCAACTTTTTTGAGAACGCTGAGGCAAACTTTCATGCGACTTTTGTTGTCAATGTCATTGTTAAAAGTGGGTGATCCTATATCAAAATGTGATTCAATATTGGAGAGGTAATAAAGGTAAGAGTGGATAAGTAGAAAAGTGCAGTTAAGTTGTTATTGGTATTATACTCGAAAGCTGTTTTTAGAAGATTAAGACTGTCGACGTTATCACTGATAGCCGGAGAAGTGTCTTCATGAGACGAAGAAGCTGCAGTTAAATTATCAATGTCATTATCCTTTAAATATTTGTTCCAAGAAACTTGTCCATTTATTGCATTCTTTCCGCATTCTTCTTTTCTTCTTTTTCTTCCTCTTATGAGCCCCAGATTTATGTTTGTAGATCATTTTTAGCAAAGCTCTATCGCAATCAATATATTTTAACATTTTCTCAAAGCCACAGGGCATTAGAGCAATCATTCTTAAAACTGTAAAATAAATTTAGACATTTGCTCGAGTATTCGTTTCCTGCGAGACAAACTTTTTAAAAAATTTCGAGGTTATGACGCTCCAATTTTAAAATTTCACTTTCAAACCTGACAACGATGTATACTCTACAATGAAACTATCTCTAATTTCCGTAAGCTAGTAATAAGAACTGCGCCTTGAAAAAGACTCGGATCCGAGTCCAAATATGTTCGCGATATTTTAATAAAAACAGTAGAAGTCTGTGCCGACGTCACTTTCTTTGGCGGTGGCATAGCGGCGGTAATGTAGGCGTGTGTTTCTAAAATAGTCTTTTTTTAAATTTATTTCTTTGATTATGAATAGGAAGAAGATAAAAAACAAAATGTATGTATAAAGTTTTATAAATATTGCTTTATGCCTTTAAACCTTCAGTAAGGTCATCAACACTGAATTTCTTTACGGGTTTTTAAAAGATTTTGGCCACAATAGGTTTTTAATTTCAGTAAATTAATAATATAATCTATAATTAAATCTACCGTCAGAATGAACTAGAGACCAATAGAGACGAAGAAGAAATCTGACGTTGGTCATAAGTGAAGCATTATCGATTGAGAAGCCGGTACGCCGAATAAAAATCGATGGCGACTCGGCGGGAAGAAAAAAGCGGCGGCGGCGTCGGTGGCGTGGAGTGGCGGCGCAGAACTCTAAAACACTTAAAAAACCGGAAAAGGTCTACACTACATTGATTATATTCTAAGATATCGGAAGAAAAACATAAATATATTATATAGTTTTACATTTTCTTAATTGAATGAATAGTATAGAAGACTGCTGTCTACGCCAGGGTTTATATGCTGTACTTTAAAACTTTTCATAATGAAGTGGCGGGAACCTACTGGAGTTTCATCGAATTCGTATTGGTTTAATTGGGTAATCCTGCAGGTTTCCATGTTTATTTTCACGCGTTTTATCCTGCGATCCATATATTTATATATTCCAGCCAGAAGATTATGAGTCTCCAGAAATGCAAAGACGTCACCATTGGATGATGATAATACAATTAGTTGTTCATTTGGCACAGGTCCATATGTAGCCGGTCCTGTTTTAATTTTAACTGATTTATCGGCAGGAAAAGTGTATCGTCGAAGTTCAAATGCCCGGTGAGGATTTATATTGGGAATGAGCCGAATAAATTTAAGCTTTTCAAGTCCACATCCCTTTCCGTCGGATGAAGGAAGCCTTATAGAAGAACCCACGGATCTGGCAGGAGGATCACTCCTTGCAAGAAAAGTCCTTGCAAGAGGAGACCTGGACCTTTCGCGAAGAAGAGCCTCGGCAGCAGGAGGAGACCTCTCAGGTAAATGATTTCTTTCAGAAAAAGAAGGTCTGCCACAAGGAATGCCGGAAATAAGGTCGCCATTTGGTAGACAGTCAAACTGTGAACTTATCTCTGCAATAAGAAAGAGAGGAATTAATTATTGCTTGAGTACTTTGGCATTTCCACGGTATTTTACAAATTCCAAAGTGTTCCTAGAAAAAGATGTGGAAAGTTTATTTGTGCACACTCACTTTTTTGTGTATAATTCCATATGAAGTTAAGAGTGGTGTAAAATAAATCGAACCTTTGTAGTTTTTCTACGTTTTACATTGATTCTTTCAATATTTTGGTATTATTTATTCCAATGTTAATCATCCTACAATATTCTTTCGCAAGGGCTGTTTGCAAAACCGGTGAACTAAACGATCAAGGAGTATTTTTGATTATTAAGAATTTTGCACGTTACTAAAGGTTGCGTGACAGAACATGCGACTATGATAAAAGATAAAAAAAACTACTAATTGTTCAAACAATTCAAAATTATTAAAAAAATACTTGGAATCTCTTCACTTATAGATTAACAATAATTCATGTTGACGAAATTCCAAAAAATAACGTCTTTAGAGTGAATTTGATTGAAAACTGCTATTTTGCATTTTTTGGGGCATTTTCCGAGCACAATAAAAGGGTCGTGATGTGAGGGAGATCGATCACCAAACATCAAAGTTTGAATTTTTCAGTTGTACTGTGTGGTATATTTTATTACAGGATATTTCCAAAGAAAAAAAAATCGAGTATTTCGAGCCTGAGGTGACGGCTTTAACTTCGCAGGCCGAAAGAACCACAAATTATTTACTGGGACAGGAGAAAGTGCATGAAAAGGATGCTGAGAATGACGAAGTACCGGGACACGATAAGGATGAAAAGGAGAGTCTGAAGAAGGATGTAGCGGAAGAGGAAAACGTGGAAAAAGGGAAGGATCAGAAGGAAACTCTGCCACGCATACCCAGGACAGGAAAAGTTCGAAACAGGCTAAATTTCCTCAGGTCCTGGAGGGTAGCAGGCGTAACATCTCCTACAAAGTAGAGATTGTATTCACAATTGGTGGAGCAAAGAACAGACAATTATAACACGACGAAGAAGATGAGAAGGTATCATCTTATATCATTATTATTAAATGATACCCACTTCGAAACTAAATATACTTAAATTGTATTACACAACGTCGCATTAATATTTCTCTAATATTATCTTCTTTAAAATTGTAAAATTGATTTTTTAATTATTTTTTATCTTTATTATGTTATCATTCCTTTTCATTATCATTTTTACACGAGCCTAATACTTCAGGTGAATGATTTACTTTATAAAAATTGTACATCTTGACGTCACTATTTTGACAATGCTTTTGTCTTTCGATTTCTAAATATATTTTTTATTATTCTTTTTACACGAAGCTAATATTTTTACAAAAATTGTAAATCAATACTTTTACAACACATTTGTCTTTAGATATGTACATACAATTATTATGATGATTTTTACTCTAGCCTAATATTATGGCTGGATAAATTTATATTACAAAAATTGTACATTATGCCACACAGTGGGAGGAAATGCACTTTTTTCGTTCAAAAATGTCCACAGCCTTCAATTTTTGTGCGATTTTTAGTTTTGTTTATTTAAATTAGAGTGCATTAAATTCTGAAGAGCTTCGCGGTCTCCTCTATTTGTTTATTAATAATTTCTTTCTCAAGGAATGGAAAAACTTATATTTTTTACATAACAATTTTGTACGCGTCAACAACTGCTTAGGTAAACTTTATCTTGCCTTAAATGAATGTTAGGGAACTCAAGGAATACAAATAATTTGTTTATTATTCCATTTAATTGTTATAAACAATTTCGAACGAAAAATTGTATTTTCCTCCCACTGTGCGCCACATTACTGTTACTACAATATTATTTTCTTTTGAATTGTTAATACAAAAACAGTAATGTAAAAATAAAAAACAATAAAATTATTTGATATTTCGCATGAGCCATATTTACGTATGTAGTTATGGTAAATCATTATTATGTTTGTTTCTCGTAGGTTAAATGAAAAAGATGTAAGCGAACGCCTTCAGTCTAAGAAGTTTTATAAAATTTACAAGAAATTGTCGTGCATACAAAAAGAATTTATTGAAATGATTATGCGTAACAGCGACAGAGATCCAACTAGCAGAAGGTATACTGAGGAGCAGAAAATAATTGCGCTTCCTCTATTTAAACAATCTGCCAAATGATATAGATTTTTAAGCTTCTTCCTACCACTTCCCAGTCCTACCCTGCTCAAAACGCTTTTGAAGAAGATGAAGTTAGATGCTGGTTTCACTTAAGAAACCAGGAAGAGATTGAAAGAGGCTGCTAAAGATTTGAAGACCGATAAAGATAAAGCTTTCATTTTAATGTGGGGTGAGATATTTCTGGGGATGGGACTGCATTATGATGAAACATTAGACAAAATAGTTGGTTTCGAAGATCGGGGAAATGTCCGAACAGGAAAATATGCTGAACATGCCCTCGTCTTCATGTTGCGCTCAATAGAAACTGGGAATATCATCCCAGTTTGCTTTTATTTTTGTAGTAAAGAAACTACAACGACCCAATTATTGTACTGCATAAAGCAAGTAATTGGAGCATCTAAGGATGCTGGTTTTAATATAGTTGCCTCAGTCGGCGACGGCGGTTCTTCGGATCAAGCAGCCATAAATATTCTCCTTTGCGATACAGCTAAGCTGAAAGGCGAAGATCACGTTTAGGAACGTAAGTTTTACTTTAAAAAAATGTTGTATTCTTACATTTCTTTGAACAATTATTGTTAAACCCACTTTTTCCAGATGGTACTTATGTTGTTCATGACATGGAGATCATTCCTCTCTTCGATCCACCTCATCTGATAAAATTTTTGAGGAACAATCTGTTAGATAAAGATTTGGAGTTTAGATGGCATGACGAAAAATCTGAATCAGCAAGGATCTTCGCACAGTGGAAACATATTATCACAAGCTATGAAATAGACGTTTATGACGTCCAGGAACGTAGATATTTTCCCAGATTGAGAGACCGTCACATTTATCCTGACAAAATCAAGAAAATGAGCGTCCATGTGGCGACACAAGTTGTAAGTCTCTCTTTAGAATCACGTGTAGAGGGACTAGATACAAGGTGAAGAGATAAACTAAGAAAATAATGATAGGGGAGCATTGAATATACTATTGATTCCCTACCATTTTAATTTGACTGGAATTATTAGTTTCTTATTCAGTTGCAGGACCTTCTACTATTTTTGGGATGCTACAAATACCAAAGGAAGGAATAAACACAGCATGGTTTCTATTTTTTGGAAACAAATCAACGGACTCTTTCAACGAAAAAGTTCGCCATGATCCTCACAGCGAGCATCCAACGCTTCTAACAGATTCAAGCTTTCATTTGCAGTTTTTTAAGGAAGTCTTTCAAGAAGTTTTGCGTATGAGATTTGTTCATTCTCAGACAAAAAGTACATGTTGCTAGGCAACCCCCTACATTGTAAAATCTGAAATTAACACTTCGAGGATTTGAACTGCTTTGGAAGAAACTGAAAACACTCGTCTTCAAGAGCTTGAAAACTGTCCTCATCAATCAGGATCCTCTCGAAAACTTCGTTTCACAAATCCGTGACTGTGGAGTTAACAACCGCAAGCCGAATCGCTACCAATTTATTGGATTTTTTAAAACATTGGTCGTAAATAACATAACCCACTCCCATTCGACCCGATCGAACTGCAAGGATGATGAGGGATCGTTCCTGCACATGTGGCAATGCTACTTTGACCTTAACACTACACTTGACACTAATTCGCACGCACTTCCTTCTTGTACCCTCACACCCATTCAACCTATGATTCGTTCGTCAAAAAAAGATCGCCTTTCTGAGAAGGGTACAATCTCGACAGATACACACACCTTTTTCAAGAACTAAAAAACAAAATTCGGGATATGATCTCTTGTCCTCCGCGTGCAGGTCTTATCGAAAGCACTAGTTTCTCAACGAACCGACGAGTGGGTGGTAGAGTAATTTCGCGCCTGGAAGAAATCCATTTAGACTTAAAAACCAATCTGCGAAATGTGATGAGCAGCACGTACACAGCAGTGGGAGTTCGGCGAAATGCGTGTCTCTTACTTCGACGGGAGGTCAGAAGCGATCGCGTAACTTGTCCAACTCACAGGGAAAAAGTGCTCTCTGTGTTTCTCCACTCCTGTGTAACACAGTACATCAAGTCCAAAGATGCCTACTTAACAGCAATTCTAAAAGGCAAGCTTTACTTTGATTTAGAGCAACATCCAAATGCTAACGAGTTTCTTAAAAAAAGCCGCCAAAACATACAGAAGCTCGCTTAAAAGTAAAAATACGTTTTCTACTCTTTCCAGGAAGTAAGAGTTGTTTTCAGTTTCTCCCAAAGCAAAACGTAATGAATCCATTGTCAATAGATAATGATTTATTATCTATGTTTGGAATATAATTGTCTCGATTTCAACGTCATCTATGAAAAACGATTGATTTCCGTTGCGAAAATTTGTTTATTATCACGAAACTTATCGCGAAACTGTTTAGAAAAAAGTTGTGAAATTGATGTGCCGGTCGCTTTAACCATTTCCATGATACAAATTTGAACCAAAAAATTTATAAATTTATGACGGAACCATTTTAATGATTTTTGCTTATACGAATGATTTGCATCAAGTTAAGGAATCTGAAAGTTATGCATAGAGATAACTATTTCAGTTCTGAAAGTGCTTAATTATGCCTAAAAGTCTATTCTTGAAGTTTTGTTTGCACTCAGTAACACTCAGCGTAGCAAAATAATATTCTGGTGCTTTATTATTAATTATATAATATATCCTACAGTCGTTATCTCATGGATTATAGGCTTCAAGCTTATCCTTCTGAGATATTTACATCATATTAGAGTCGGTGTCAAAGATAAAAATTTATTTACTAAAATTGTGAAAGTTGAGGTACAGTCGCCTCTACTTACCTTACCTCTTCTTACCTTGCCGCTTCCCTTTATTTCCGCTCGAGCTCTTCCCCCACCACGACCGCGTCGACTCGTCGTCCGAGAATTGTTTCTCTCCCTATTTACGTTTCCGTCAATGTTTTAGATCTTTTAACGCAATTTTAAAGTACAAGAAGTCATTATATGCTTTTTTAATGAGGGTTACAACCTGCGTTGTGCGCACTGATGCACGTGGCAACGTAATCAGAGAGCGAAACAAATCGCATGAAGCACCGGTCAGGCTCGAGAGTGGGGGAACATCGTTTTCACGAAAATTACTCCCCTACGGTCCCATCCGCGGCAAGGTAAATAGAGGCGACTGTACAAAATTCGATAGATTCTTGATTTTTGAAAACCCCTCACGAGATATATCCTCTTTAAGAAGTCAGAAATGTCTCTGACCTGTAAGATCTAGCGAGGACCCTTTAAGACACTGTTCACATTTTCGATTCTTTGTAATTAGAAAACCTACCTATATCGAGTTAGGCCCCAATCTTTTTTTTTGTCCAGGCTTTAGTTTTTGACCCTCATTAGAATAAAAGAACAAACAAATTCTGATCAGGAACTGTTCGAGTCTTAATCATCTTGTGGCTCGCTTTACCTGTCGAAACCGCGTACGTGTGGAGTCTGCTATTTGCAATTTTCAAACAGCTGTTAGCAACGCTACACGATGCATGTTAAAATGCATATTAAAAGTTTCATTAGTTACTTCGTGAAGGTAAACTTCTTGTCTCATTTTCATAAATGATAGTTGCTTCCAGTGAGACCCTGCGGTGTTTGTTTAACCTTTTCTTAAATTATATATACATATAATTTTTTTTCACATAAGAGTACCGTTTATGTTTCCGCAGTGTTCTCAAATGACGACAGAAAAATTGTTATTCGTGAAAAACTTTTAGAAAAAAACTTGAAATTATAAATATATAATTATTATTATATTCACCAAGAGAATTAAGGATGATTGCTAAGCTGAAGACCAGAGTATAAACGACCATCATTTCTTCAAGCACTGGAAAGCTGCTTAATGTATTAATGAAGAATTTCTCTAGCAGTGTAACAAATGAATATTCTGGTGCTTTATTGTAGATAATATAATGTATCCCGCACTCGTTATCTCATGAATTATAATCCTATGAGAAATTTACTTTTCATTAGAGTCAGTTTTAAAGATAAGAACTTAAATAATAAATTCGTCAACGTTGCTTTTTTCGAACGAGATATCGTGTAATTTTCCTCCTAAACTGTTTTCGCAATTTTTAAATTAAAATATGAAATTAACATTCATAGAAGGTTTTTTTATTTCAGTGTATCTATTATCTAAAATCATAGTAAAAAAGAACAAGGACAATATTTTTGTAGAATATATTGACAATCGAACCGTTGCATTTTTGTTCAAAACTTTCGATATCCGACAGTTTCATTTTTGAATTTGAATGATTTTTATTAAAATAGCGGAATTGCGTTGAAACACGCCAAACATTGTATTTAAAAATGTTGTAATAGCAATTTTAGAGGAAAATAACAAATTATTCAACATTGTAGAAATCTTTGAAATTTAGTTTTATGTTTCCAGTGAAAACTGCTAGCTTAATATAAAGTTTTTAGAAGATTTTGCATATTTTTTGGAATCTAATAATTCTTTGTAAGTTTTCAACCGAAAAATTGCATTTTTAATTTAAGAAAATAAACTTTCTGCCAAAAATAGCATAGTTAAGTTTTCGGCAAAAAAATTAATTAAAAAAAAATCAAGATAATAGTTAAAATGTCATCCAAAGAGATGAATTTTCAACTAAAATGATGTATCTTCGACCAAAAAAATTAGTTCTAAATAAAGCAGTTCAACATTCGGCCAAGTAGTTTAATATTTAACTAAAAATATGAATTTTGATTTGAATATGAAATATAAATCTTGAATTGTATGACTATATGGTCACTTTACGGTCGAGCAATTGCATAACCGTTCTATGCTCGCGATCTTCTGGGAAACCTCCATCTATAATCCTTACCAAAAACCGGCTTTTATCTTTGATTTACTTGTCTAACCTTTTCATGGTCTACTTTTTCCTTACCTCTATTTTACATCATTCAACGAGCTACTTACATGTTTCACTGATATCTAAGATTCCTGTACAAACAAGCCTTCCCCGGGCATCACTTACCCACTCAAATATTAAGCCACTAGCGTAGTGGCACAGACGGGAAATTCTTTCCCAGAGAAGCCTTCCCAGGGCATCATTTCCCTAGTGAAATATTATACCTATTCCACAGTGGTATTGACGGACAAGTCTCCCGGGCGCAGAGCATCCTACAATCAGGCGGCAAACAGTGCCGATCACCTAAGAGTTCGGGATGCTCAAAATAATGTAGGCGAATCTTTCACATTAAGTGGACGAATCTACTCAAGGATTACTTGCTGGACTGCTACGATGCCAGCATTATCCCTATTGTGGGAGGCTATATGGCGCGTTTGCATGCTCTGTGGTGCCAGAAATACTCAGAGCTTCAGCACATTTCGAATCAGTCCTGAGAGATAATCGCGATTTCAGGATAAGGGGGAACATTAACATCCAGATTCCTCCTAATAAGTTGTTGAGTTTATGGTGTTGCAAGAGCTTTGGCTGATTCAAATCAAAGGCTATAACCGACGATGGATAAAAGACCAAAGGACGCTTGCATCAACTGAACAAGAAGATTGGATAAGAAAGAAAGAATGCGTCCCGTGTTCATTGTGTGATTGAGTACATAACATTTGGTAGACCTTTCCCGGCAAGGGTTCGAAAGTTCGCCCAAGAACTTAGGATCTACCATCACACAGTGAACAAGTCAAAGCTACTGACAATCAAGCAGTATATTCATAAGATTAGTACGTTCATAAGATACAGGGATTATGTGACGCAAGGAGGCGAAGACAGAAGAGGGAGGGGTGAGTCAGTGAGAATCAACAGTTTCTCGCTCTCTGTTCATATCAAAAATCCACCCAAGCCCGAGGAGTAGATTTTTTTTGGAGAGAGGTACAAGGATCTCAAAAACACTCGAATTGAAAGAAAATACTAATTATATCATCCGCTTCAAGGAGTTTTGAAACCTCATAAGATTTAAGGAGGAATGTCCATGAATCACTGCCGAAGAGGTGAAAAAGACACCTAGGTGCACAAAGAAATTTTCCGCTGCAGAGCCAGATAGTATGAAGAAATTTTGGTAGAAGAAGTTGACTTCTACACACCAACATCTATCTCGCATCTTCCCCTCATATTTAAAGTCGCCGACGCCTATTCTGTAGTAACTGGTATTAAAACAAACTACACTCCTACCAAAGAGTGGCGACTTGTCCAACCCAGGAAATTACAGGCCTATAACTTGTTTGAACACGCTGTATAAGATCTTTACAGCTATCTCAAACTACAGCATTATTCGAAGAATTGAGCCTGTGTAAAGAGAGATGTACGAACAACGTGGTTCGAAAAAATGTGTAGCAAACTGCAAAGAAAACCTGCTAATTGGTAGATGCGTCTGCAAATGCGCAGCAGCCCATGAGCACGCTCTGTCGAAGGCCTGGATTGACTACCTGAAAGCTTTCGATTAAGCCCCTCATAGACTTATCATCTGCCTGTTGAAAAGCTTGAACATTCATCCACACATTGTCAGATGCATAGAGACACCGATGCCCATTTGGAAAACTATATTTACTATCTCATCTGGAAATTGTCGTGTAACAACGAACAGCGTCACCTTGCAGAGGGGCATCTTTCAGAGCGACACCATGAGCCCTCTGCTCTTTTGGATCATACTTTTGCCACTATCTCGCACGCTACGCATTCCTCCTGGATAACTCTGCCGAGACACTAATAATCGCTGAAGGGGATGCAGAATATCTGCGACACGAAGCGCAATATGTTTATGCCGATCAGGGATGGCATGGCTGAAGCACGGAGTGCAGTGTTCGAGCTGGAACGCTCGATGAAGTACAACGATATGTTTCTCAAAGATGCCATCAAATACGTTGGAATCGACATTGGTAAAAAATTTACCGATCTTAAGAAGACGGCTAAGGCTAAGCGAGAGACCAGCCGAAACGCCACTCAGACAGAGGAATCTATGGAAACTCCCACTCACCATACTGGGAAGCGAGAGAGGGAGCCCACGCTGAGTCCCGTTGAGGCTGGCTCCGCCAAACCAAATACGAAGAAGCCGAGGACGCGCGCCACAGCAGCGGCGTCCTCGACTCCGAAGAAGAGTGATGCAGGGGCGATATCAGCTGCGCCCGCAATCGCGCGGAAGGACGAGCCGTAGAGGAGATCTCGACCCGAGGTTCTAATCAAACTGGCTCAGGGTTCGAGCTACGCCGAAGTCCTGAAGGACCTAAAGAAGAAGGTCAAACCGGACACCCTTGGTGTGAAAATCAGGGTTGTCCGAGAGACACGAAAAAGAGAGGCCCTTATTGAGGTGGGCCCTGCGGCAGACGGCAGAGCAAAACTGTCGTCTGTCATTAGAAAGGCGGTCGGTGCTGACAATTACGTGCGGGACCTCGTTCCACGCACGGAAGTCGAGGTCCTTGATTTGGACACGACAACCGACGTGGGAGAGGTGACGGAGGCGGTATGTCACCACTTCGGCGGCGTCGAACCGAACGACGTCAAAGTCTGTTTGGCAAAAAGGGCCTTCAGGGTACACCTGAAGGCGTATGTAGAACTGAGCGAAGAGCTGGCGGGGCGCTTGATTCGGACAGGACATCACAAAGTGGCCTGGATGTCCTGTAGAGTCCGGAAAAAGACTGAGAAGTTAAGATGCTTCCACTGCTTAAGCTTTGGCCATATAGCAGTGGACTGCAAGGGTCCTGATCGGACCAAACTATGCTGGAGGTGCGGCACAGAGGGGCACAAATCTGCGGTGTGCGAAAGTACACCGCAGTGCTACCTCTGCGCCACAAATGACGAAAAGTCCCGGACATACCATCAGCCCGGGACTATGAGGTGCAGGGCGTTCCGAGAGGCAGCTTCGGTGAAGAAGCCTCAAGGACGCGCTGCCTAATTTGATATACCTAACCAGGATGCCGAAGGCCGAGGACCCCGTTGTGTGGTACCACCACACTACTGAGGACGATGCGTGCATCCTGGTTGGACGTGAAGAGGAGAAACGCCAAGTTGGCTAGACATCGGAAGCCGAAGCACGGCTTAGTGGCCTCACCCCCATTTCCTTGAAGTAATGCGAAAGCGGTTCTAAGGACATGGGTGGCAGGAAGAGGAGGTGAGTTTAGTGGGTATTACCGTTTTTTAGGTCGAGTCCCACACTCGAGTTCCACATCTTTAAACTGCCGCTCAGCGCCAGATTCGAGTTTGGTACTTCCGCCTCTTAGGGTGTGTGATTTTCTGAAGGACTTGTTGTAATTGGTCGGATTATAATGTAGTGGGTTTTCTAGGCGCTCAGCTTTGTGTAAGCATACTATCTTCATTTTTCTCCCTTTGCCCAGGTTCTGCTGACAATGCTTCTAGCAGAGCTTTTATTAGCGTGGCTGGTTCCATGGGTCCAACTTGTAAATATATTTCATCTCGTAGGTTTATTTAATCTCCTTATTGGACCTATTCTTCTATTTTAACCTTCCGGTGGGCGCGCCTTTGAAACTCACACGAGCAGGCGCGTACCAGCACTGAGTGCTGCCTCCAGAAAATCGGCATTCCCGCTCAGGGATCGTCCATATATTACGTAAGACGTTATTCTTTTGTTTATATCGTTGTGTCCTTTTCAACTTCATAGCAATTTTATTCTCGTCTTCATTTAAACAAAAGAAAAACGTCTTACGTAATATATGGACGATCCCTCATGAAGTTGCCCTATTTTCGAGATCAAGCAGGTAAAATCATTAAAAACAACTCTCGTTATCGAACTGAAATATATTTCAGTCTAGAACATGTTACTTAATAAATATTAAAAAATGCAAACATAATTGAATAAAACGAAATTACATTAAGAGAAGAACTTCTCGTTGTTAACATAATTTTATGGAAGATCCTTTTGAAAGAAAGACATAAAGACAATCTAAATATTAGGTACTCAAACTATATAAAAATAAAAATATTAACTAAGAGTATATTGTAACTATTGGGTATAAAATACCCGTCGGAACATAACTTTTTGGTTCGTAACTGATCTTTCTTGAAAATAGAGATATAAAGATATAAAATAAACGTACGATTGCACTTTTTCCCCGCACAAAGATGGCAGGGTCCAGTCCTTTTTTCTGTTTCTGGAGCAGCCGATGGCTGGGGTTGCTCGTGATATTTAACAAGAAACAGTCGTATGTCTCTTGGAAGAGTGCTTATCTGTGCTCTTATCTTTAAATGAGCCTCTAAAAGTTCGAGCCCTAAATCACTAAGGAATTCACGGCGGCGTTTAGTAGATTCGTGGTTATTATAGAAAAACACCACTTGTGAGTTGATGCCAGCCAAGTCCAAAAAACTGAAAAAAATCCTTAGCGGCCACCTCCTTGTTTGCCGTGCAGTTGAGTAAGCAGCGCACATTTTATCGACTGTATCGACACCTCCCTTTGTTGCATTATAATCGATGTTTATCTGTGGTTTACCCGTCACTTCATCAGTAGCTTCGCACTCATGCATAGTCGATAGAAGCAGAACACATTTCTTTCGCTTGGTCTGGATGGAGGAAGTGTTTTATTGTACTGAAACCCATACAGACATGAACCAATTTTCCGTGATTTTGAGATGAATTCTGGAGGGATTTCCCGCTTGTTGGCTTTGAGGGTACCAATGATAGTCAGTCCTTTCTCAAGAAGGTTGTTAGCTAATGGCACACTGGTGTAGTAATTGTCCATTGTAATATTCCTGTTGGAACGTTGAATATCTTGAGAAAGTCGCTGAACTATATCGTAGGGTTTATTAGATATATATTTAGGGCCTGGCTTCTGCTTTCCACAGTACACTTCAAAATTTGACGTGTAAAATGTTTTGCTGTCGCATAACCCATAAAATTTCAGTCCATATTTGGCTGGTTTATTTGGCATATATTGAACGAAACCACATCGACCTCTAAATGCGAACAGCATCTCGTCAATTGTCGTGGATTCGCCATGACTGTAATTATTTCTACAGTTGGCCAAAAACATGTCATAAACATTTCGGATTGCTGCGAGCTTGTCAGTTGTTTCTCTCTTCACTCTTGTAGACAAATAATCAAACCTGATTGATCGAAGCAAGCAAAGGAAGCGCTTGTAACTGAATGCCGCCCTTGTGATCATCATACCTGTCCCATCATCTTTCCATAGCTCTCTGCAGCTCGCACGATTTCCATGCTTGACTCCAACTAGGAATAAAACGCCCAAAACAGCCATAATCTCATCCCGAGTGGTGTCCTTACAGTCTCGGTCTCTGGAATATTTTACTTCTTCTCTTTTGCTTGCGATAAAAGTGTTGGTACAGTCGACTATTGTGTCAATAATGTCGAAATCGATAAATTTCAGAAATGCATCAATGGGTTTCCGAGTATCCCTGCAAATCCGCTTTGGGCCAGGAAAAATTTTGATAATATTCTTGGCTGGTACTCTTGAAACATTTTGCACCAGGGGTTTGGTGCTCCAAATAGTTTCATTGTCTTTTCCAATAAAAAAGAGAACTCTTTACCTGTATCATAAATCTCCATTTCATCTACTTCCTCTGCAGAAACTTCTGAATCGCTATCATACTCATTTGCTTCCAAGACCTCTTCTTCACCCTCATTATCTGAGCCCTCTATGTCTTCTTCAATATTCCGTGTCCCTTGCACCTGCCTTTTCTGTTCATCTTCGAACTCTTCAAGGAGTCGCCTAATCTCCTCATCAGAAAGATACCGTTTAGCCCTAGATAAAACATACGACAATGAGGGCCAATAGGAATCGATAGGTACATAAAAATAGTACTTGCAATTATGATAAAATGGGTAGGTAACAATAATATTAGCAATAAACTGCAATGAATGACTGATGACTGATAAAATGGCAGAAAACGACCTCTGGTGCGTAGACTGTGTTACCAGTATTACCAACTGCAGGTACTGAAGCTCCCTAGCCGATTCAAAAAATTATGAATCCATTTTTCACATAAACATTGACGTGGCAGCATTGAGTGCTGGCACGCGCCCACCGGAAGGTTAAGTGTCATAGTTCTTTTTGTTCCTATGCTATATTCCGCTTGAACTGCGCACACAAGGTCGTTGTAGGTGGCTCTAAATAGTTGTTTCTGGTTTTGGAGGGTCTCTTTGCCTAAGGGATCGTCCATATACTACGTAAGACGTTTTTCTTTTGTTTAAATAAAGACGAGAATAAAATTGCAGTGAAGTTGAAAAGGACACAACGATATAAGCAAAAGAAAAACGTCTTACGTAATATACGGACGATCCCTAACGGTGTCTAGTTTAGATTTGCCCAACTCGGTCGCGCGTCTTATTCCTTTTGTTCCTGACGTTGAGAAAAGTTCCTCGTAATTCTTTTATTGTTTACACTTTATTTTTTACGCCAGGTTGAAGTCAAGTAATAAATCTGGATTATCGCTAGGAAATCGTGCTCTCTTAACATGCTTGATCCATTCGTGGATGTCTGCTTCTTCGGATCCATTTAAAACCAGTACTGTTCTTATCATGTATTTTACTGGTGACAGGGCATTTATTGATATTGGCCTGTGTTGTAATTCATTCGGTCGTTCAGAAATCCATATTTTTTGTAGATTAAGGGGCGTAGACTGTGAGTTTTGAGAGGATCTTCTGCCTAATACCTGGCGAAAATATTACTTTAAAGACGAGCAATCGATAATGTTCACTATTTGATATTATAATTTATTTATAAAAAATAACATTAACGTTATGTATTATAAACAAATTATAATATCAATTAGTGCACATTATCGATTGTTAAGTTTTAAAGTGATATTTTGGCGATAAAATTACTTACTTTCATCGACAAGGTGTAGTAGATCATGAAAATGTGTGTGTTAAATTATATTATCAGTAATGATTAGTAATACAATGTTATCATTTGATATCCTTTTTTAATTTTATAAACAAATAATTGAAAATTACTGGCAACATAATTTAGGGAAGATTATGAAAAAAAAAAAAACAATTTTTCTCTCCCTATAGATGTCTACAGTATTTTTTAATATAATTTATTTATATCATTTTTATGTAATTTGTTTATAAAGTTAACAAATATTATCGTGATCAAGTATCAGGTTTTCGATAAAAGAGAATAAGTTTATCATCAAAATATCACATTCAAAACGAATAATCCATAATGTTCACTATTTGATATTATAATTTTTTCTATAATTCGTGAAAAAGTGCATGCGCAGTGCCGACCTTTCCGGGCAACAATGAAAAAAGTGGACAGATGCAGTGGAAAAAGTAAATGGACAGTGATAAAAGTGAGGCACAGTGAAAAAAGTAAATGTTGTTTTGGGTGGGTTCGTGCTGCCTCGGGTGTACTCGTGCATCGTCCGCAGCCAACTTCATTCTATTTTCCGACTCTCGTCCCTAACCCAAAATCAATTTCCTGAAAAGTCTCGAGTTGTGTATTTGGTATGTACTATTCATTCATTTGTTAGAACCAGCTAATAATTACTGCCATATTATTGCCATGGTTTTGATAATTGCCATTGTCATTGTTGCGTCAATCGACAAAATATCGCCTTCTTTTTACACAAAAAACAGGTAAACAAAAACTAGCACTTTTGAACAAATTATAGAAAAAGTATCGTGTCCCACACATTGAAAAAGCGACGATTTGAAACTCGTTTTAAATCTTTCGCTTTTTCAACTTGTAGCACAATATACTATTGAATCCAGATATACTCTGAGTAGGAAATTTGCTTACTAAAAGATAGAAGAAAAATGAGAGAATCATGATTTTTTCGCTGTTTGCACTAACATCAAATTTTAAACAATAACATTTCAAATATCGCTTAAACATATCAATTTTAACTACAATTATACAATTTAAACAAAAAAAAATTGCAAAATCAATTAAGAATTGAGTTCTAAGAGTTTTGCTAAGCTTTGTTATTGGATTTCGCCTCACTATGGCTGTCTTGGCGCGTGAACAGTGAAGCCGCGCGGCTGAAAATATTTCTCTTAAAAAAAATTAAGTGCACGCTTTTGAGCGAAAAATTTAATCTATTATTTTATTTTCTTCAGTCCCTTTTTGATTTTGGTTCGTTTTTGAAATGCATATAAAATGCCTATTTATACGCAACGCTTGAAAAAATGATGAACATTCAGTCAGCGGTTTGGGAGGTATGGTCGGGTATCTAAATTCAATATTAAGTAACTCCCTGAATTTTTAAAATGTTGGAAAACAATCTTAACTATACGTTTCATTCATCTAACGCTAAAGTTTAATCAAGTTTCAGTAAAATCGCTGGACCCCCCTACAACTCTGATATTCAGGAAATTGATTGACCCTCTAATTAGACTTCTGAAAATAGTTTCGTGATATTTTCGTAAGGGAATGAAACTGAAGTTTTTTTTCATCTGCTTCTGAAAAAGATTGTCTGGGGCATTTTAATGTTCGGATCACAAACAATATAATTTATAGTTTTACATTTTCTTAATTAGATGGTAGAAGATTGTTGTGTTCACCAGGGTTTATATGCCATACTTTAAAACTCGTCCTGATATAGCGGCGGGCACCTACTGGAATTGCATTGATTTCTTCTCGGTTCAATAGAGTAATCGTTTGGGTTTCCATGTTTATTTTTATACGTCTGATAAGAGAATTAAAACTTTTATACACTCCAGCAAGGACATCATGAGTCACCAGAATTGCAAAGACGTCACCATCGGATGTTGATAATACAATTTGTTCTTCGCTTGGCACAGGCCCAAACGTATATTGTCCTGTTTTCACTCTAATTAATTTATCGACAGGAAAACTGTATCTTCGAAGTTCGAATGTTTGGGCCGAATTAAAGTGTGGAATGAGCCGAATATATGTAAGTTGTTCAACTCCACATCCCAATCCGTCAGGAGAAGGAAGCTTTATAGGTGGAGCTATAGACCCGGAAGGAAAACGAGCCGTTGCAGGAGGAGACCTGGACCGTTCACGAAGAGGAGGCTCGACAGGAGAAACATGTGGAACAACAGGAATAGGTTCGCCATTAGGTAAACAATCGAACTGTGTACTAAACTCTGCAATATGAAAGAGAAGATTATATTTTTTTAAGTACGTTGGTATTTCCATCAATTAGTTTTTTTTTCGTGCAAATGTTTTATTTGAATATATGCTATTTACTAGTTATTGCTAAAAATGTTTCTTTTATTTTTTTTGTGAAATTCCCTCTTTTAGTCCTCTGTATGTTCATATTTTCAGGATACTCACGCCACTCTCTCACATGATGAGCGGGAACTGGAAGTATGGGGTTAATTTTCTTTTGAGTTAGATAATTTTTTTTTATCTCGTGAATATCTTTTTTTTTACAAAACGGTATACTTGAATCGTTCGTTCAAATATGTTATCTATTTAATTGATCGGATTGGTAGAAGTATAATTAATCAGTTTCCCAGTCGATCCTGGAAGGAGCTGGGAAACGCTGTTTTAGGGAAAACTCTGACATGCCATATATCGGGAAATGTTACAGCTAAAAAGCTTTACATTTTCTAATTGTGAGGCATTTTCACCCCCCTTTTTTATCTTAGGAATGCATACGATGTAATATGCACTTGAAACGAGATGTATGAAAAATCCTGATTTGTATGAAGTTTCCCTGAAATTGCAAAGAATCAGATTCTCACTACTACAACTGGACCTATAAGTTCTACTCAGGACCCTTTAAGGCATTGATAAAATTTTCCATTATTTGTGTCTAGATAAACAATCTAGCTGTAGTTAGGCCCCAATCTTGTATTTTAAACGGGCTTTAGTTTTGGGCCCGGATAATAATCAAAGAAGCAAAATATTGGAATCAGGAACTTTTTGGATCTTAGTCAGATTGTGGGCCGCTTTACTAACAAGGGGAACCTACACACTTCGGAATTTTGTTTAGATTCACACTTTTCTCAGTAATAGGTTATTACCAAAATTGCAATATAAGTCTTTCTAATCCTGGATAAATCTGACGGTAGTGCCTCGCGTTTTTAACCCGAAAGTCCGGGCGGAATTTCTGCTGCCGCCATTTTTGGCTATTTTTTTCATTCCAATTTTTGTATTGCAATATCATTTTTTCAAACTGGCGACAAATGCGGAAAGCATGTGTCGAGCCCGGACTTTCGGTTTAAAAACTCCGGCCATTACCGCCTAATCCAACAAAGAGTTGAAAGACTCTCACTAGCCTAGCAAGGGAGTTTTTCATCTCCGGAGAGTCGCTGGACCGGTACCTCTAGAGAAAAAGGTTCTCTAAGTACTTAAAGCTGTTGATCTTGGCGGTTCAGAACCCACCTTAAACTGTAGGCCCCCCTCCCACCACCATGAAAGTGTGTGGGGTGTGTATAAAGGAATAGGGAAGAGATACAAGAAAAATGTAAACCCGTAGGGGACACATTAGTAGCTAAGAAAAACAAAGTATATAAATATTGATAAACACAGTTAAAAATTAAATTTTAAGAGTTTTTATGACCTAAAATGGCTGTACTTAACAGAAAACTGCGCATGCGTTACGCCTGTTGACGCCGTATACGCGTATAGTCGGTGATTCGTCAAATTTTTTCAAATTGCGTTTACTGATACACCTATGCAAGTGTGGATGCTCCTAAAAAGGATGTAGATGCATTTCTGCTACAGAAAATTTTATCGTCGCCTATAGAAGTAAATGGGAGTGAATCAATGAACCAATTTCTAGCGCGAATACAAAGTAGCAGACTGAGATTGCAGAAATATCGTGCCATAATTACACATTTCATTAGGTAAAAAAGAAAACTTTCAAAAGGAATCTTCTGAGGACATGGAAATACAAATGCGAAGAAAAAATATAGAAATCTAAAACAAATTTTTACAGAAGAGTTTCAGCAGAATTTTCAAATTGTGAAACAATTTATGAAGAATAGATGTATTATTATACTATTATATTCACATTGTTCCAAAATTGTAAATCTCTAATAATAGATGTAATGCTTTTACGATGATTCATCATAATAAGTTAAAAATTTAAAGCTTTTTTGGGGTCCAGTCGTGTGCGAAACTATGAATCTTGCCGACGTTTCGTGAAAATTTCAGTTCTCTTCTTCAGGACTGATGCCCAGCATTTTTTTTACCCAGTTATCGTATTATTTACACTAAAAGAATTGTAAAAAAGAACAAGGACAATATTTTTGTACAATATAATGTCAATTAAACCGTAGCATTTTTGTTTACAACTACCGATCTGACAAAAACGCTAACATAATCTGCAGTTGTTGAGAATTCTAAGTTTAATTTTTAAAGTCAAATGTTGTTTGTTAAAAAAAATCGATTTTCTGTGAAAGGTGTTTATATAAACTAACATTGTTCCAAAATTGTAAATCTTCTTTGCAATTTACATCTATATTTCCTTTGAAAGCTCATAGATTAATATAAATTTGTTAAAAAATTGTAAATATTCCGAAATTCAAAAAGGACGCAGCCTTAGCAAACCTATCACTATTCGTTACCAGCAATGCCGACATGAGCCGGAATCCAAAACAGACCAACCGTCAAACCGCGAGAGAACGCCCGGGAAAGTAAATGCCCAATCTTAGGGGCCAGGGTTGGTCCCTGGTGGTCCGAAAAGCGCTTCTCAATGCAGTTAATCGCCGACATAGAATCTAAGAAAATGACACAATGAGAGATATCCATATTTAGAATATACTTCAATGCAGAGAAAATTGCATGTAGCTCCGCGGACTTGATACAGGAGCCCTCCTGCAAGGGAAGGCCAAAGCTATATTCGATATCCTCACCGAGTCCGCATAGGACACGGAGACCAGCCAATCGAACACCGCTTGCGGATCGGCAGATGCCCAAATTAGCGCACCCGAGACACAGTCAATCTCAACCCTTTGAAGTAGCTCCTCCCATTCATCATCGAAGTAAGCTGGTGTGAGAGATCTGCCGCAACTCACCAACAGCCCATGAATCCAATTAAAGGAATAAATTGGAGCCCTGAGTCTGAATTTCCTGCATTTACTACCCGTCCTGAGACTCCCCTCATCCTTTTTGCATTTATCAGCAACTAACTGAAGTTTCGGAATCAATGGATTATTCCTCCAACTGAAATTTCTCAAAAGGAAACGATCAGAAAGATATGACCTTCTCAGAGCAAGAGGGGCTCATTCGCCTCAGCCAGAAGGAGAAGGGAGCACCCCAATCAAGACAGGCCCTGACCCAATTCCTATAGACAATACCCAAAATCGCAGGATCAGCACACCAAGAGATTCCAGTAATAACATGCAGAATGCTGATGGCTCTTAAAGTGTTCCCATCGATGTACTTAATGTGTGGAACCCAGGTTAGGCACATGTCCAACAAAATCCCCAAGTACATCAGGGTCGACTGACAGACAATCAGGTGACCACCAACCTCAAGGAGGATCTCCTCCAAGACCACTCGAGATCTAGTGAAAATACATAACTGGGATTTCGGGAAGGAGATAGAGAGGCCCAAGTGCCGAGCCACTGGAGTAAAGCTTCAATAGCTTCCTTACAAAGAGCCAGAGCCATCATAATATCCCTGCATCTTGCAATTAACAACAAGTCATCAGCGTACTGACTGGCCCTCATCCCAGCAGGCAAATGATCACCAAGCTTACGCAGATCAAGATTGAACAAGATGGGTGACAGGACTTCTTCTTGTGGGACACCAACACCACACTCCGGGGAGCGCCTTGCTCAAAGAAGAAGAATCTACTCCTAGTGATAAAAAATGATATGAAATTAGTCATTCTTGCCGCAACTCCCAATTCCTTTTAATTCTGGATCAAGACCCCAGGGAGAATCACATTAAATGCGCCCTTGATATCGATCGCAAGGGCCAGGGTAGGCTCGCCCTCTCTCAATTCCCTCATGATCTCAGTGGTAACCGTCGAGACACAATCCTCCTTCTCTGTCCTAAACTGCAACCTACGCTGAACCATTCTTTTAAACAATTTGCACATGGTGGACGTCAGGGAGATTGAACAAAACCCCTTGCCAGCAAGTTTGGGAATGAAGATTACAAAAGTATCGACCCACGCCTCTGGAAAGATGGACAGAGCATACCTTCTATTGAAAAAAGAGAGAATGAAATCCAGAACCGGGTCAGAGGGGTCCCTGATAAAATCATTAGTTGATTCCATCAAGACCACGGGACGTACGAGCCTTACAGGTGTTCAGAGCCGTCCTGAACTCTACCGCAGAGAACGGGTGGTTCGTATGGTCGCTCTCATCAGCCTCTACAGTAGGAGGAACTACGACTGGAGCAATATGAGGGGACACAAGAGCCTCCTGTAGCTCCCTGAGTTCAACCGAGTTGGGATCAGTAACAATCCCAGTGTTCTTGGAACTACAGCGAGAGGCCAACGACCTCACAGTTCGCCAGATTCGGTTGAAACCACTCGGAGGCTTGAGAGAATTACAGAACTGACGAAAGGAGCAGTATTCTCATTTCTTCTCGGTTCAATATGGTAATCGATTGGCTTTCCATGTTTATTTTTGCACGTCTAATAAGTGAATTAAAACTTTTATACATTCCAAAAAGAAGATTATGATTCTCCAGAATTGCAAAGACGTCACCACCGAATGTTGATAAAACAATTTGTTCTTCGCTTGGCACAGGACCAAACATATTGTTATCTCGTCTCACTTGGATTAATTTATCGGGAGGAAAAGTGTATCTTCGAAGTTCGAATGTTCGGTCCGAATTCAAATGTGGAATGAGCCGAATATATCTAAGTTGTTCAACTCCACATCCCAGTCCGTCAGGAGAGGGAAGCCTTATAGGTGGAACTATAGACCTACAAGGAGAATGAGCCCTTGCAGGAGGAGACCTGGACCTGACACAAAGAGGAGGCGCGACAGGAGAAACATGATGAACACCAGGAATAGGTTCGCCATTAGGTAAACAATAGAACTGTAAACTAAACTCCGCAATATGAAAAGAGAGAATTATATTTTTTTAAGTACGTTGGTATTTCCGCAAGGCCTGAGATTTTACAAATTTCAGATAATTTTTAGAGATGATTTCTTCAACAATCGTTCTCTCGCCGGAGATAACAGTTCTAGGAAGGCGGCAAGCGGGGGGACTGAAACCGAGAGTTTGGTGTATTGAGTATTTTAAAGGCTAAACTTTTTTAAGATTTAGAGGTTATGTTGGGGTTTGTGAAACGAAAATGGATACGTTGTAAGAAAAATCATCAAGCAGTATTAAAGAAATCTTAGAATTTATAAGATTTCGATGAATGTTGGTGTTATTAAGAAAAACCCATCAGCCTTACTAAGAAAAAAGTCAGGAGTCGTCAGAACAAAAGTCATGGCCTCTGACTATGTCTGACCACTTTTGTTACGTTTCTCGAGATAAATCGTCAGGAGAAGTCAGAATTCATGAGGAAAGAATGTTCAGAAATCGTTAGAACTTGGGTTCGAAGGATAATCCTTTCATTAGGGGTCCAAGAATAGAATGCCATAAAACATGAGCCCTTCTATATTTCCCAGGTTATTTATATTATTTATTTTGATATATTTATGCATATTCTCTCTCCACTTCTATTTAATTATTAATATTTATATATACTAAATGACTCTGAAGGTAAATCTGAAATTTTTTTCCGTTTTGACGTATCTCTTTCTCTTTACAAAGTAATTTAAAATTCTTAATTAATATTTGAAACCACCGCAGGGTCCCACTAAGAGCAACTGCCATCCAACAAAATGTCAATAGCCCCCAATAGCACCGCGGTAAATCACACCTATGGCCACGTCGCACAACCGTGAGATGGCTGGTCTTACGGGACGCATTCTGTCTTGCCCATCCAATCTTCTTGTTCAGTCGATGCAAGCGTCTTTTGGTCTTTTGATCCATCGTTGGTTTCAGCCTTCGATTTCAATCAGCCAAAGTTCTCGCAGCACCATAAACTGAGCAATTGATGGTCCAGAGGTCGGACTCTTGCGAGATATCTCCACGAAGGAAGGAAGGCATCCATTTCAGCCAGATCTTGGGGCTTAGGAGGAACTTGCATGTTAATGTTCCTTCTAGTAATGAAATTGCGATCATCTCTCAGAAGGTGCCTGCTTTCTGCGGTTGGTCTCAATGTCGCTTCCTCATCTTCGTCTGCAGCTTCATAAAGCAGCGGTTGGGGAAGCGCTCCGCGTACATATCCATTTTTCCGGAGGTAGTCGGCTTGATTTCGCAAAGACTGATGCGAAACGTGCTGAAGCTCTGGGTGTTTCTGGCACCACAGAGTGTGCATACGCGCCATAAAGCCTCCGCGAACAGGGATAATGCTGGCATCGTAGCAGTCTAGCACGTCATCCCTGAGTCGATCCGTCCACTCAATGTGGGCGTTTCGCCGGTTCGCCATCTTGTTTCCATCTAAATTATTTTCAGCACCCCGAACTCTAGGCTGATCGGCATTGTTTGCCGACCCATTGTCGGGTGCTCTGCGCGTTCGATTGTCTTGAACCGCATCCACAACATTTTGGTGTTTTGGTGGTTTCATTATTGTTCCCACGAGCAGCTAGGGAAAGGGTTAGTCCGTCCTTGTAGAGCCCCGCGTGCAAGGATAAGGCTGCATACTCTGAGAGGTCGCCCGGTATCCCAGAGTCACCGTTTGAGACACCTAACCCAGGTGCCATTCAGCTTTCGGCACAGTTGTTACGCCTTCGCTTAGGATTTATTCCTTCGGGACCATCCCTGGACAATTGTCCGCGACTGCTTATTAATTATTGTAACCATATTCAGCAGAAACCCTTGGTACAGGAACCCTCTATCCACAACCCGAGGACGCGTTCGGTGGCTTTTTCATAGGCCCTTCGTTTCTATTCCAAAGGAATCGAAACCGAAATATATATATACACAGTGTCACCATTTGTGTCGCTTCCTGACTTTTTTTAACTCCCTCCTTACGGAGTTCTTGAGAATACCTAAAGAGCTAACAATCTGAGGTTATGTTTTGCATTTTTTCAAACAAAATTTGTATCTTTAAGGAAAATTCACCAATTCTTGATCAAGTCTAGCAGATTTTTCTTTCAAAATATCCTATTCCATTGAAAAAATGTAAACATAACCACAAGTTGTTGAAGCCTGTTAAACCTTATCTTAATGCTTCATCATTTTTTTTAAATATACATTTTTGGTGAAAAACACAAAACTAATATCAAATTGTTGATTCTTCTCATAACTTTTCTCAAAATAATTAGGGATTTTTTTCTGCTAAATATCCTCTTCCGGTGATAAAACCTAAAGATAACCTCAAATTATTGAAGTTTGTTTGCCCTTCCCAATACTTAATAATTTGTCTGTCAATTCGCAAAGTATCATGGTAGAGAATCATCGAAGAGACATTCCTAGTTGATTCCCTAAACAAAAATTGAGCCTATTCATTGAAAAATCGCCCAACGGTGAATTTGTTTATAAAAATTGTTTAAATAATGAATAATTGTTGTCAATTTGCAAAGTATCATAGTGAAAAGTCATCGGAAAGACATAGCTAGTTGATTCCATAAACAAAAATTGAGCCAATTCATTGAAAAGTCACGAATTTGTTCATAAAAATTGTTTAAACAATTACCAAAAAGAATATATTCTTAATTAATGGTAATGGAACATTCATTTATCTCACATTTTATACAAAATCTATTAATTTCAATGAGCTAAACATTGCCAATCCCAAAAAATGACTTTTCCTTATTAATTTGTTTATAAAACAATAAAATTTTTTTATAATTAATCTAACCAACTGAAAATTATTCCCATATAGTTTTAACGCTGTTTTAAGATCTTCTTTGATCAATGCGAATGTCTCCACGAAATGGCACTTGGGAAAAGTAAAAAAATAATAATTTTCAACTTTTTTGTTAAATAACAAACTTTTACACAATTGGAAAAAAAATCTAATCACACAAATCTAGCCAAAATATAAAAAGCTTTTATTAAAAAAAAATGAAGTTCAAATTGGATGAATAGTGTAGGCTAAACATTTATTTGTCCACGGGTACTTTTTTTTTAGCAGATTGAGATTGCAGAAATATCGTGCAATAATTTCACAAATATTAGATAAAAAGGAATACTTTCAACGAGAATCTTCTGAGGACGAGAAAATGTAAATTCTAAGGAAAAATATATAAATCTAAAACAAATTTTTACAGAAGAGATTATATAACATATCATATACTCGTTATCTAGTCGACAAGACTCAAGGTTTTCCTACTGAGATATTTACATTTCGTTAGAGTCAAGTTCAAAGATAAGAATTTAATTACTAAATTCGTTAACGTTGAGGTACAAAATGCGGTAAATTATTTTCTTTTTAAACTCTCATGTGGAATTTCATAAGCATTCTAAAAGGTTTGAAAATATGCCCAGCATTTTACATAACCTAACATTGTTCCAAAATTGTAAATCTTTAATAACAGATTTAATTCTTTAATAACAGATTTAATTCTTTAATAACAGATTTAATTCTTTAACATTGCTGTTCACTTCTTCAGGGCTGACCTAAAACTGAAGTTTCAGGTTATGTTGTTCTTATACATATATGTATTCTTAACGATGCCTGTGATTGGCCTGAGCGCTCCATAGTTGGGACTGTTCGAACTTGATTGGCCAATCAAGTCTTTTTTTAAAAAATAGGGAGGACGGAAAGCCAAATCGGATTGGTATTATCTCCATTGTCCCTATTGATGTTATTAGGATGTTTTAATATCTCGATTGCTTCTCTATGTTTTTTTGTAAAAATATTGTACGTTTTTGCGATGACGGTTGTTTTATCAAATAAAATGCTATGTCCTGTTTTGATATGATGCTCAGCTAGTGCTGATTGCGTGAAATTTTTTAGCCTGACTTTACTCTCATGTTCCTTTGCACGTTGGCTCACCGCCCTCCCGGTTTCTCCAATATAGACTTTGCCACAAGAACCAGGGATTTTATATACTCCTGGATCACTGAAAGGTGCCTTTTTATCTTTAGCGTTGTTTAGAAGTTATCCTATTTTCGGAGGTGGTTTAAATCTGGTTTGGATGTTGTGTTTGTTGAGAATTCTTCCTATTTGTTCTGTGATACCTTGAATGTAGGGTTTTTTAAAAAAGACTTGATTGGCCAATCAAGTTCGACCAGTGCCCACCATGGGGCGCTCTGGCCAATCACAGGCATCGTAGAGAATACATATATAAGATCAACATAACCTGAAAAAGCTTTAAATTTTTAATTTATTGTAAATCTTCTTTGCAATTTAGATCTATATTTCCGTTAAAAGCTGCTAGATTAGTATAAGGTTGTTAAAAAATTGTAAATATTTTTGAAAATCTAATAATTTATTATCAAAAATACAAATAATTGCTCACAAAAAAGAACCCGGGCAATCTAGGACAATTACTCAGCATCATAATGTACAGGGTATCCCACGGGAAGTTGCTGAAACTAATCGGAAATTATTTTCAAAAGCATGCAGGTATCACATTGCCTCAAATTGGTTTCAAGAACAGATATTTGGAGGTTTTGTTCCTACATACATTTATTATGATTAATATACTTTAATACATTTATTTCACGTTTTTAAAAATCGGTAAATTGAATGATAAATATTTTCGAAGTGTTACCATCGCCACTTGAGTTAAAATCAATTCTTTTTCGAAAAATATACAAAACTTTACCTAATATTCCATCTGAATTACTTTTTGTAATAGCTTTCATCAATTTTTCCGTTGTTGAATTTTCGGAGTAACAGTGATATTTAATGGAATCCCATAAGAAAAAGTCACATGAGTTAAAACCGGGGGAGTATGGTGGCCACTCGATTCCTCCATGAGCAAATTAAGGGTATACTAAACTGCATCTTGCATAAAATGGAGAGTCAAACCTAAAGTTAACCCAACCTCTCTTCTTCGCAAAGGGGAAAAACTTGGTCTCCAACAGCTCTTTATAACTATTCCCAGTGACCGTTGAATAGAAGAAATATAGGTAAATTCCTTCTACGGACAAAGCTCTACCGGAAGAAACGGAAAGGTTCAGAAAGACCACCTCGGAAAGATTTAGAAAGGTTTCGGAAAAATTTCGAAAAGAGGTACCGTTTCGATCCTTTCAGAATCCTGTGTGAACTTTGCTTCCGTTTCTTTCCGAACGTCGAGCTGCCCACGAACCTTTCCGAGTCTTTCCTAATGTCCAACTCTCCCACTTCTTTCCGATCATTTCCGAGTTTCGCCGAATGTTTCCGAATGACTCCCCACTTCACTCTTTCCGAATGTATCCAATTTCTTTCCGAAACGAATTAAAATAATGTATTCTCGAAATAATAATTTATTTTTATCCTCAAAGCATTTTAAATTACAGTAATCCTATTGACTCCTGCTGAATCCAGCGAAGGCGATTCCTAAAAACCTAGAAATAGGGAAATTTCATAACTCAGAGAGCCTTTTTGACTTTCGTGCATTACGTACATTATTGCTGCAGATTGCCGCATGTAGATATTCAAAATTTCGAATATTCAATTTGCCAAACCCCCATTTGTAATTAGTATAATAAGTCCTTTATAAAATTCCTTTTTTGTATGGTAAAAATAATACGCTATGAAATATAAATTGCACTGAGCTGGACTGAATGATGAAAAGCCATAAGAAGCGTCGCTTTGATTGATTTCCATATTTACAATAAAAAACAAGATTTACTGAAAAAGTAACTGAGCACAATGACGTTTTACTGAAAACACTGGAAAGCATTATGAGAAATTAGAAATATACGAAATTTGTTGTGATTTCAATCAAGAATCTTCGGAAAAGCTCTGACAGCATCTCGCCGTCTCACTCGCTCCCAGTTGTGCAATCGATAAACCCAATCGATAGTAAGTATTCGATTGCACTAATACTGGACTGAACCAAAAGAATTAAATCTCATTATAAGTTTAAAAAAATCTCTTTAATGAACGTCAACCTCTGCCGATGATAATGATTCTTGTAGATCTCACAAAAAATATAACCACATTTAATTGCTTTGTTTCACATGATCTTTGATCCAATCGAGTTCAGTGCAATCGAATACCTGCCATAATCGATATGAATGAAATCGAAGCAACAAAATGGCGACGCAAGAGACACTGATAGCGATTTTCCTAAGATTTTTGTTTAAAATCACAAAAATTTTCGCATATACCTAATTGCCCATAGTGTTTTCAGTCAAACATTATTTTGTGCAGTTATTCTTGTTGTAAATCTGTTTTTTTTTCATTGTGAAAAAAAGAGATACAGTAATTAAAAATGATAGTTGAGCAAATGGAATATTCGAAGTCTGGAAGTAAAGTAGGCTTTCTTAATAGTTACGAAATTTTCCTATTTCTAGATTTCTAGGGCAAACCTTCGTACGACCGTTTATTTTCAATAGAGAATAACAAACAGTGAGACATTCAGGAAACAATTCGAAAATTGAAGTTAATTTCATTAATTTGTTGAAAATTCAGCAATTTTGTTATAAAGTCATTCTTTTTGGTTGACAATTCAACTGTTTTATTGAAAATTCGTCTTTTTGGGTTAAAAATGTTTATATGTAGGTGGAATTTGCATCTTTTTGGTTAAAAATCACAACTGATCACAAAATGTATCAATACTTTTCAATACGATCACTAGCACAGGCTAATAATTCCTTAAAAGTCTCTCAAAGCATTTAGTATCATGTAGCATTTCATCATATAGCTATTTCTCATGCTGCCTAACCCTGTACTTCTACTTCCTTTCATACTGATCCATGCCAATTTATAAAACAGTTTCTTGCTTCCTTCAAAATCGATTTGCATTTTCATCTCTTCTTCTGTTTTGATTTTATCTTTACTTTCATTGACTCTCTTTGGTCGGTAAAGTCACATTCCTGAGATTGAAAATTACATCGAGCTTCTTAATTTTACCAAAGATCTTTGATTTTTCCCTGCCGGAAACTGTAAGATTTTGAATTTATAATTTCGGCATCGCTCCGAATTTATTCTTGCCTATTACTTGGTTGGTGCGTTTACCGTCTTGTAAGTTAAAAAAAAATTGATCAGCAGTTGCATTTGGTGGTCGCAGAGCCTTGTATTTTCTGACGATATCTAAAAAACTCGTTCTCTATTGTGACTGTCCGCGTTATCTTGGGTTTTGTGTCAGGGATTTTGACGACCAAGATCTCCCCCTGACGATGTTGAACGTCCTTCATTTTCAAATTCGCTAATTCTTCCCGTCTGTAGGCACCAGAAATGCCAAAGATCAAAGAAATCTGCACAGAATATTGTTTATATAAAATAATTGTTTTATTTTTCTAACCAAAAAGATAAATTTTCTAGTTTAATTTTCAATCAGTAAATATGAATTTTTAACAAAACATTAAATTGTCAACCAAAAACTTGCATTTTCTAACAAAATAGTTAAATTTTCAACCTTAAAAGACGAATTTGCAAAAAGATAGGAACATTTTCATCCAAAGAGATAAATTTGTAACTAAAATATTGAAATTTTGATGAAAAGCTTGAATTTTCAACGAAGATTACAGTTCTACCAAAAAAGACGAATATTTTCCACTAAATTTTTGAATCCTCAAACAAAAAATGATTGTCTTTAAAAGTTAAAATTTCAGCATGTAGTTACATTTTTCTAAACAAATAAGAAATAAGAATTCTCGACGAAAAATGTAATAGTTGACATTTCAAGAAAATCATATATAAATTTAAAATAAACGACAGTTGCATTCCACCAAAAATGACGAACTTTCCACTAAATTTCTGAATTTTCAACAAAAAATACATTTTTATTATAATAGTTTAACTTTTAACCAAGTGGTTGATTTTTTCCAACCAAGAAATGAGAATTCGCAACAAACATTGTAACTTTTTTTTACATATTAGAAGCCTAATTTAAATACCAAATTGCCTTAGTGGGTAGAAATTTATCATCCGAAGCTTCCTTGAGAACTTGCTCGCCTTCCTCTGATGACAAAACCTTTGACTTCTTTCCTTTATAGCCATTTGATTTCCTTTTCAGGTAAGCTGTTAATTGTTTGTATTGACCGATGTCTTTCCTTCTTTGTTAATTGTTGTGCTTTTCAGCATTGACCATTTTGACCACAGAGTAGGGGGGCGCATATTTTTCAGACAAATGGACGAAATAAGTTTTCAAAACATTCTCCGATGTCAAATTAATGTCAACAACTGGCCATTTACAGTACCAGCTATATCCCGAATTTCTTCGGGCGTGCAAGAATTTTTATTCGCACTTCCATGTTTATTATTTCTTTTCTCCATGTTCTCGCTGATTCTCTCTAATTCTGACTTTGTTGTTTCATGCTCCAAACCATTCGAGACTACTCTCGGAACTCCGGGTGGCGTCCCATGATAGCAGAATGGCGTTGCGTAATGCGTTAAATCACTAGAGATTTCAGCCAATGACAGTGTTTCTGTGGATAACTAGGAGAATATCATTGGTTGAAGTGTCTAGTGATTTGATGCAGAAATACTTTTACTGGCTGACATTTCTAGTGATTTGACGTTTAGTGTCCTGTGCCCAGTTTGACGCTCCTATTGGACTCCACTCTGAAAAGTAAAACTAACCTAAGACAAAAATTTTTCGTAGGGTTAGAGCGGAGCGTTGCTGTGAACACTGCAGTTCTTGCTACGTCCCCTTGATGTCGCTGATTCACCTCGCTACAATCTCTTAGTACCCCTACGAAATACATTGGAGTAGGCATACCATGGTTGAAAAATTCATGAGACAAAACATGAACATGAATAATAATTTTTTTCATACCTTTGAGAGTGTTTTCACTAGCAACTCTGCTGTCCAAACTCGGTGAGATATACTTTTTCGTCAGTCGTGAGGTCACTCATTTCGACGCACGTATTCGTAAGTCCACATCGTCTGGAATAAAACTACCTTCTTCTACTTGTTTGTGGCTTCTTGCTGTACAGAAAGTCGCCAGAAGTAGCAAACAGATAGGAGCAAATATTTTAAGTATCCAACCAAAGTCAAATTGCCACTTAATGTTCAAGCCACTACTTAACATGTGCCACTGTTTCCGGGAGTGTACTGTGCAATAAGCTGGTTCAAACAAGAGATCATTAATGTCAACCTCTTCAGGAGATATACTCAAAGATGAGGTGAGGAAAATCTCTCAGCTCAGCCTCGCAGTCGCAGTCTACAGGGAGGTTCCAACCCATCCTTCGGAAGTGGGAGCCTGTAAATATATGGGAGGATCTGAGCTTAATAACCAAGGTAATAAAACGCCTCGGAAAGCGAAAGCGCAGAAACCACGGCCTTCTAGATTTGAACGCTGCCCTCCTGAAATACTTCCTATGGTTATCAAATTTCTTACAATAGGCCATAGCCAACTCTTCCAGAAGTCAAAGACACCCTTTAGAAGCCCCAACACATCGCGAACATGCAAGCCGGGATTATTCTGAATTTCAAAAAGGACGCAGCGAGAGAACGCCCGGGAGAGTAAATGCCCAATCTTAGGGGCCAGGGTTGGTCCCTGGTCCGTATCATGATTTTGTGTTTCTTTTGGTGGGAATTTAAAATATTTTACAAGAGGAACGTACACCCTTTAGAATTATGTTTGCGGATTCATACTCCTTTCAGTAATAGGATATTACCATAATTATGCAATATGCTAAAGTATTAACATGCGCCTTTCAAACATTCTCGAGAAAACCGGGTTTAAAAAAATCTACGCACGTTACATGGACCCCGATGCGGGAGTCTTTCAACTCTTTGTTAGATCAGGCGGTAATGGACAGAGTTTTCAAACCGAAAATCCGGGTTGGGTAAAAGCTACCACGGGGTTCGCGTCCAGCCCCTTGACCCTGCTGTCGGGGGACCAACTGTTTCGGCCGAATCGAGCGCTGGCCGTAGTCTTCTTCAACAAGACGCAAGGCTTGCACTGCGAAACCTCTGTAGTACCCATCGTCGTGATCCATTACGAAGAAAAGGAGAGACACTAGGAAAAGGAAAGGAAAGGAAATACAGTGCAGGACTGCATATTATGGGGCCCCGTCTGGCTATCTCCTGCTTAATACGGTGGCCCTTATTGGGGTTAGGAATACTTAATGGCTTGCAAAATACTGAGAAACAGTTCTTCGTTGGAGGTGTAGGTGTTTCTCTTGAACCAATGCAACTCAATATTTTGAGTATGAATATTCTTGTCGTTGGGATTGACGAAATTCGTAGATTGGTTCACCGTTGAGTGCTGGTACCCCAATGTCTCCATAAATACAGACGGGCCCCATAATGTGTAGTCCTGCACTGTATTTCCTTTCTTTTCCTTTTCCTAGTGTCTCTCTTTTTCTTCCTAATGTATCGTGACGATGGGTACTACAGAGGGTTCGCAGTGCAAACCTTGCGTCTTGTTGAACAAGACTGTACGGCCAGCGCTCGATTCGGCCGAAACAATTGGTCCCCCGACGGCAGGGTCAATGGGCTGGATGCGAACCCCGTGGTAGCTTTTACCCAGCCCGGGCTTTAGGTTTAAAAACTCCGGCCATTACTGCCTGATCTAACAAAGAGTTGAAAGACTCTCGCACCAAGGTCCACGTAACGTGCGTCGATTTTTTTAAATTCTAAATGCTTTCCGCATTTTTTGCCAAGTAAAAAAAAATTAAATTGCAATAAAAAAAGTTGGAAAGAAAAAAAACAAAAATGCCGGCCGCAGAAATTGCGTGCGGACTTTCAGGGTAAAAACTCGAGGCACTACGGCGAGAATAATCCAGGATTAGAAAGACACATATTGCCAAGCTAATGACCTATTACTGAGAAGAGTATAAGCCTAAACGAAATTCCAAAGGGTGTGAGTTCCCCTTGTTCGTAAAATGGTCCACAATCTGACTAAGAACCAAACATTTCCCTGATTACAATATTTTGCTTCTTTTATCCTAATCCGGGCCCAAAACTAAAGCGTTGTTGCAGTGAGAATCTGGTGCTTTGCAATTTCAGGGAAACTTCATAAAAATCAGGATTTCTGAAATGTCTCGTTTTGAGTGCATATTAAATCATATACATTTCTCAGATAAAAAAGGAGGGGTGAAAATACACCACAAAATTAGAGAAAGTAAAGCTTTTTAACTGTCATATGTCCCGGTATATGGCGTGTCAGAGTTTGCCCTTTGTTTTTATTTTATGTGGAAAAATGATACTTTTCAGTTTTTCTACAAATTTTCATATTTATCTACGATTAACTTAAAAATTGTCTGCAGACGAATCCAAGTTTCTAGCCCTAACAGGTCCAAAGTTATGATTCTCGGAATATTTTCCTTCAAGAGCGCGCGTTCTGGTTATGTGAAACAAAATTTTTACTTTGCAATGCAAGTATTAGGTTAGTCATGAGTTTCAAAAATAGAAATGATGAAGCACTAAGAATCCGTTATATTCACACTTTTTGAATAGAATAGGACATTTTGAAAGAAATATCCCGTTAGCCTTGATCATGAATTGGTGAATGTTCCTTGAAGATACAAATTTTTGTTGAAAAATGCAAAATATAACTCAAATTGTTAGCTTTTTAGATAGTCTTAAGAATTCCTTACTGAAAAAAAATCAGGAATCGTCATAAATGATTAGAAGCTCTGACGATATCTGAACATCCTGACCATTCGTGACGTGTCTGACTATTTCTGAATATATCCTAATTCACATTATATCAGGTAGCTCATCGGCTAGAACCGCAGGTAGACCATTCGAAAAGGATTAAAAATTAAAAATAATTTTTTTTCATTGTTGCAGATACAGATTCAAAAGTATGGGTATTTTAGATTTTTTTGATATGTTTTTATTTCTGAGAATGGTCCCTGCTCTACCGATAACCTTCTTACCCTCATCTATGCGCCTATTTAACTCCCCATCTATTTTTCCGTCGCTAGTGAATAGGCTACTCAGATATACATACTTGTCAACTTGGTCTAATCTCTCACTGTTTCCTTCAAACACCATGATTATTGTTTTATTGACGTTAATTTTGAGGCCCATGTTCTTCATGCTTGTATTAAGTTTATTCAGCATTCTTTGTAAGTCCTCGATTGATTCTGCCACAAAAATCTTTTCATCTGCGAAAGCTAACCCACGTTCCTTCACTGGTTCGAGATCTACACCTTCTTCGTCGAAGAGGGCCATTCTTAGATACTTATCCATAAATATGATAAATAGCCATAAGGACATAACGCATCCTTGTTTCACGCCTTGCATAATGTCGAATTAGTCACTCAGTTTCCCATTAACCCCTACACTCGCTTTACTACCTGCATATATTGTTTTTATTGCTTGTAGGAGCCATACATTGACTCCGTACTTTTTTCTGTGATCTGTCTTAAGCTAAATATCTGATCTGTACATGATCTTCCTGGCATACATTCTCTTTGGACTTCCCATATCTTTTCTTCTGTAATTTTCATTACCCTCCGAATAAGTATTTTTGAGTATATTTTACTTACGGTACTTTATAAGCTGATACCTCTGTAATTATTACAGTTGCTTTTATCTCCCATTCTTTTATATATTGGTACGATAATCGCTTTTCTCCAATCGTCTGGGACTTCTCCCGTCTCGATAGATAAATTTATCAATTCGCATAACCTGTGAGGTATGTACTCGCCACCGTATTTAAGCATTTCAGTGCTAATACTATCTACACCGGGAGCCTTACCGTTTTTTAAGTTCTTAATTATATCTCTAACCTCAGTGACACAGACTTTTTCAACTGGGTTTTCTAGTGGATTATGTTTGATGTCGCAGTTCTGTTGCCCTATTTCTTCACATCCTAATAATTCTTTAAAAGAGTCTTTTAAAGCGTCTACTGTCCCGTCTGTATCATATAGCATTTCACCTTTGCTGTTTCTCATGCTGCCAAACTCTGTACTTTTATTTTCCTTCATCTCTTTAAATAATAGTTTCATGGTTCCTTCAAAGTTGTTTTGTATTTTCTTCTCTTTTTCTGTTCTGATTTTATCTTTACTTTCCTTGAATATTCGTTTAACTTTCCTTTTCTTGTGTCTGTAATCATTTTCATGTCTATTTCTCACCTCATCGCTAAGACCTGTGATGTTCAACGTTCTCTTGTACGCTTCTTTCTTTTCTTGTTTATCTTATTCTGAAAATCTATTTGCATTACCGGTTTCTGTAAATTTTCAATCTTGATTCGCGTTTGTTTCGTTTTGTTTGTTCTATTTCTTCTCCATTCCCGCCCTAAGTTTATTTTGGAGACTAGAAGGTAATGATCAGTATTGCATTCCGAACCCCTCATGACCCTCGTATCTTTTACTAGTTCCATTAGTCTTTCATCCGCAATAACGAATTCAATTTTTTAAGCGTAAGCTAACTAATTTTTCCCCGTTATAATTCTTTCTTGTTGGATCCCCAAACTTACCTATCACCCATTCTGTATCTGTATCCTGACGTTGGACGCCGACCCATCCGTTCATATCCCCTAGCAGAATTATTCTTACACCTTGATCGCAAGTACTTATTTCATCATTTAAAGTGTCCCAGAAGGCGTCTTTGACTTCTCTCGGATCGCTATCAACTGGGGCATAGCAGGCTTTGATGAATAATCTTCTGATTCCTACCTTCATTATAGCCCACAACAATCTGGGAGATACAAAATCATGATCTTTGAGATGCTGTCTTGCTTTTCCATTCATAATTAAACCGACCGCTTGACTACCATGTGATTCTCTATTTTTCTACTTTCGCAACCCTTTTTCTTCGTCTCAGGTACACATAAAATATCTACTTTCCTTACGTGCATAGTTTCTTCTAGTTCTCTCACCTTAAGAGCATTCACTCCTCTAGCATTCCAAACACATAGCCTCCACTCATCGCCTGAAACTCGACCTTTGCGTTTACCGTGTGTATGCATTTCGTCAATCAAAGTTTCAGTCCATTCCGAGGCTATTTTATTGTTTGTGTTATTCATTGTTTATATTGTACACCCTACTAACACATTTATGGGCGAAATTTTTTTTGCGAGTCGAAATCATGTCTAAGTTAAGTAGTGATTCGTCGTATGGTCTCAGCAAAACTTCTGTTACTGGGGATGGGGGGTAGGGAGGACAGAGAATGGAAAATGAGAGTCTCAATTGGTTGGTGTTTTATGCTGAGAAGGTCACCAGCCTTCAAAAGCGTTGTATTAGATAGGAGTTCATATGTTCCCAGCTGAAATAGCATATATGCTAATAATATATATTCAAATTTTATGAAAGCAGTTTAAAGCAGAATACAGTTACATTTCCATAACAAAAAGAGACTTGACAAATAATAAAACAATGAATTAAAGAAATAATATAAAACTATGAAATAATTAAACAAAATAGATTCCAGATTTATCTGGCCCTGTGTAAGACTAGTCCTCTGACGAAATGACGCGAGCAAACTAGCATGTTTGCTGTCACTTCTTTCCGCATTCTCAAAACTATTTCCCAAATCTTTCTTTTGTCGACTACTTCAATTTGTTCAAGTTTATTTGTATATTTAATTGTCATGCCGGCTTTCGGAAAGTGGTGAAAACTCAATTTTTACGGATTTTTACGCGCTGTGGTGTTATAGCCAAAAACAGAGCAAAAGATTTCGCTTTTGGAATCCTTAGTGGAGAAGAGCACTCCTGTCTCCATAATTAGGTGGGCAGCAGGTGCAAATTTTCGTTTATCAAATTAAAATGTTCGTTTTACTGGTTTATTTACACTTTTCACATGGGCCTCGATATCAGAGTACCTACACTTTCTAGTTCTGATTTTTGTCACCAGGTGGCGTATCGCAGTTTAACCATTCCCAATAGTAAGGAGTATTATCCCTGTAAGTGGGGAGTGGAACGATCAACGTCAATCAGTATGCAAATTTTCTTATTTCTCTGTTTTTAAGGGATTGTAGAAGCTCTTAAGGTTTTCATGGAATTTCATTTGGAATTTATCCTGAATTCTCATAAATTCTTTCGAATTTTGCAGAATTCTCTTGATTCATTTTTTAAGTTGACATGAATACTTCAAAATTCATTTAATTCTACCTAAGTGAATGTGTTTTATAGAATTTCTTTTTAGTTTTTTTTAACTTTATTTTTAATTCTCGTTTAATTTTTCCTGAAGTTTTTGAAATGCCTAGCATGCTTAGGCATTTCATCAAATTCTTTTAAATTTTCTTGAACTTTTCTAAACTCAGTTCAAACTTACTGAATTCAATACATTTTTTTATTTATCTTCAATTTTTAGTAATTTTATCAAATTTTTCCCATTTCTCTTAAATTACTCTGAATTCACTCCAATATAACTGAAATCATAAAAAATTTTGGGGATTTTTCCAATCATTCTGAATTTAAGTTGAACTATTTTGGAGTCTTATGAAATTATCCTGAATTTGTTTGAATTTACTTGAAATTTTTATCAATTTTATCGAGTTCTCAGTTCTGTTAGTCACTTTTTGGGTTGGGAATAATTCACTTTTGGTGACTTTTTTGTTTAAATATGTCATTTTTTACTTTGTTCAATTAAATCAGATTGTGGCAGCTTAGAAATTAAAAATTTATAATTTTAAATTCGCTTTAGTCCTATTATCAAACATTCTATATTTAAAAAGTTACAAGACTAGAATTTTGGTCTTTAAATATTAATGGTCAGGGAATTTTGAACCTGAAGTTTGCGGCCACCCTGAAAATATACATATATGTCCTAATGAAACCAGAGTGACCTAATAGCTGGAAAGCCTGGGAAATCAGGGAAAAGTCAAAGATTTTGAAAAAATGGCAAAAGTAGTTAGGGCTGCCAAGTAGTCACTTTTAGTCATTTTTTTTCTCAAGTTCCAAGGACTTTTGAAAAGCCTAAAAAAATTGTAAGGAACTTTAAAAAATTGCAAAGGATTATCAATATTTTTAAGTATTTGTAAAGATTTCAATGCATTTTCAAGATATTGTTTTCTAAAGAATATCAAAGGCGTTGAATAACTTTAAGAGAAATAATCAAATTTCCATGGGGTTTCAAATAATTTTCTAGAACTTCGGAATATGTGAAACTATTTTAGAGTTCCTGTAAGGTTTTAATATATATTTTAAAATATTCGAATGAAGGTAGGTTTCCACAGACTTGAAGAGATTTTCAAATATGTTTTGCAATTAATTTGAATTCATTTGAAATTCACCCTGAATTATTAATAATTCATCCAGAATTCTTTTATTATCTCTCTGGAGTTTTTCGAATTGACTTGAATTGTTTGAATTCTTATGAATCGAATTCTTCGGAATGCTTTAAAATTCAAAAGAACATTAGTCACATTACACTAGTTTACAAAATTAAAAAAAATTTCTATCCTGAAGTTTTCAGATCTGTCCGGTAGTTCAGATGCTAGCGATTTTAATAAGTTGTAAAAGTTGTATTTTTTGGCAAAGATTGAGGTCGAAAATTCACATATCGTCCTGGGAAGAATAGAAATCGCAAATATTAGCCAACATATTAAAATCGCTAGCATCTGAACTACTGGGCCGATCTAAAAACTTTAGAATAGAAAGTTGTAGAGGATTCAGTTGCCATCAACTTGAGTGCTCGTTTAAGGAAATCGGTCAATCAGATACTTTCGTTCATGTGTGATTTTGTATGGACATCTTTATGACAATAGCAAATATGTTCTTGAAATATTTTTAGAAAATCCCAAAAACGTACAAAGTTAGGCAAAATTACGTTTAAAAAGCGTTCAATGTCACAAAGATACCATAAAAAGTTTTATGGATCATACACGTTTTTAAATTTAATTTGGCCTGACTGAGGAAGTTTTAAAAATGTTATAAAAATGAATATATTTCACATAATATTATATAATATATATATAATAATATAATATAATATATAATTGAATACAAAATATCAAAAAATGAAGAAAAAAATTGAAACCGAGACCAACATATGAACCTCCAGTCGTCTTGGACGCGCGTGTCACCGGTCGCGTCTTTGCATTTCACCTCGTACTTCGCGCAAGTGAAAATGAACTTCATTATGTACTTGGGGTTTGTGTCAGACATATTTTGGGTCTGGCTGCAATAAGCAGGGGATATAATGTCTTTCGCTTGAAAGTGGGGAAGCCCCTGGCCACTTGGGTTTGAATTTGAGCGACTCGACGCGTTGACGGAATGACGAGACAACCCTCCCCACAGTTAAACGAAATATATCATGTCCTATTATATTGTAGCTCGGCCCTCATTTATTGTTGTAAATTTATTATTTTTGAAAGATAATGCAAAGGTTGGTACACAAGTGATGAATGCAATAAGTGTCATACTGACTGGCAGGAGGATTATACGAAAGATTTAGGACTCGAGAACCATAAGACAATTGACTTTTTAATGTCATTACTACTTAAATGTAAGACTTATATCCGACTTCGGATCACAATCAATATATTTTATATTTTTACGTTTTCTTAATTGAATGAAGAGTGCAGAAGATTGTTGTTCACACGAGGATTTATATGCCGTACACTAAAATTGATACTGATAGAGCGGCGGACACCTACTGGAATTTCGTTACATTCATCTCGGTTCAATGCGGTAATCGTTTGGCTTTCCATGTTTATTCTTACACGTCTGATAGTAGATTTAAAACTTTTATACACTCCAGCAAGGACATCATGAGTCACCAGAATTGCAAAGACGTCACCATCGGATGTTGATAATACAATTTGTTCTTCGCTTGGCACAGGCACAAACGTATTTTGTCCTGTTTTCAGTTTAATTAATTTATCGACAGGAAAAGTGTATTTCCGAAGGTGGAATCTTCGGTCCGCATTTAAATTTGGAATGAGGCGAATATATCTAAGTTGTTCAACTCCACATCCCAATCCGTCAGGAGAAGGAAGCCTTATATGTGGAGCTATACACCCGCAAGAAGAATGAGCCGTTTCAGCAGGAGACCTGGACCTGTCACGAAGAGGAGGCTCGACACGAGAAACATGTGGAACACCAGGAATAGGTTCGCCATTAGGTAAGCAATCGAACTGTGTACTAAACTCTGCAATATGAAAGAGAAGATTATATTTTTTGAAGTACGTTGATATTTCCAGCATGCCTGAGATTTTATAAATTTCAAATGATTTTTATAGATGATTGCTACAGATTTCTAACATTTTCAAAGATTTTACAGATTGCAAAGGAATTCAAAAGGAGATAAAAAATTTGAAAGATGTTAAAGGACTTTTATGAAGTTGAGCAGATTTAAACTATTCCAATGGATATAAAAATATTTCCAAATGTATCAAGAGATTTCCATTAAGTTTCAAAATGTAAGTCGCAAGTTCCATCGCGGGTATTGGGGAAAATATTTCATCACGTCCTATTCTCCCACTTTAAAGCCCCCTTCAGATTCCATTCGATCAAATATATTTGTGTTGGAACCCCAACCGTTGTTTTCCTCAAATTGTGTGGATTCACGCGTCTAAATAACGTGGTTAAGAGTGCTAATTCAAGATCTACAAGATCTCTGTGATAGAAGCGACTCTGGTATTCCACAACATCAAACACCATCAAAGCTTTCGTTCAATGGACTGCACTGAACCATTACTGCGTTCTTTATTCAATGATTCCGAAGTTGCTGTTAAATTATCCTGTTCTCCTACGAAAACTGAAGCAATGGAGTGCTGTCTCCTCCTTCAATCGAAATGATAATGAAAGACCTTGAAAAAATTGCTTATTTCGGATTAGGGACGGACAGCAGCAATCATGTCGATAACAAATTATTTCCTTTTCTGATTCAGTATTTCGATTATACACATCGTGCACAACGGTGCACGTCATGGATTAGAACAGTTTGAATTTTTTGAGGTAGATGCAATAATCCACAAACTTTGCAAATATTTTTCGGTTCCAACTGTTCGAACTCATGAACTGAGAGTTTAGTGACTTTACAGGCATAACTTTCAGAGAACTTTTAACGCATGCAAAAACTCGATGGCTTTCGCTAATGCCTGCAGTGAATCGAATACTGCAAATGTTGGAGCCATTGGAATCATGCTTCAAGTCTCAAAACCTACTACCAAAGTTTCTTTTTTTTTCAATTAACTAGGGAGAGCCTTTCTTTTGTTTGTATATTCACTCATGAACATCTTTCATAACAATATCCAAATTTTAGAAAGAAAAGACAATAGCTGCTTGGAGACTATAACTGCCGTCGACGATATCATTGAATCCCTAAGCGAAAAAATTGATTCGAATTTTCTTTCTCCCAAGTCAAAACAATTTGTTGCATTTGTAAAGAGAAGGAAAATGCACTGGTTTTTCTGCAGGGAAAAAACGTGTTCATTGATAAGTCTATTATTTTGGATCAAATCGTAAAATTGAAAAAATTTCTCAATGAAAAAGATGATTATTTCTTGGAAAAAAATGCAAGCACCGAAATTTGTGAGTTTTTTTAAGTAACACGAAATGCTATGCCCATTCTGAATTGCGCAAAATCGTAGAGTAATATTATTCTATTCCCGCGCACAATACAAATGTTGAAAGGGTCTTCTCCTTAATCAATATTCAGTGAAGCGATGAACGTAATCGCTTCAGTATTGAAACGATTTGCCACCATATTACATATGAATTAGAAATCTGGTCACCCTAACTATGATACTATATGATACAATATGGTAAAATATCATATGTCATGATACAATATCATATAAAATAATACAATGTGATGCAATACCATACAATGTGATACGATATCATATACTACGATAGAATATGATACAGTATCACACAATATGATGCAATATGCAGTTACCACTTCTGCCTGGCGTGCCACGACGGCTCGCGTTTTTTATAGCCGTTTTTCTCGAGAATTTTCGGAAAGCGCATGTTGTTACTTTACCATATTGCAAGTATAGTAATAAACCCATTACTGGAAGGAGTATGAATCCGCAAACATAATTCTGAAGGGTTTATGTTCCTCCTGTAAAATATTTCAAATTTCCACCAAAAGAAACAAAAAATCATGATATTAAGGATATAAATATTGATAAAGACAGTTGAAAATGAAATTTTAAGAGTTTTTCTGACCTAAAATGGCTGTACTTAACAGCAAACTGCGCATGCGTTACGCCTGTTCCCGCCGCATACGTGTATAGTCGGTGATTCGTAATTTTACAACAGATGTTAGAAAAATTACATGACGCACCGCTTCATTTAAATTGCGTTTTCTGATACACCAATGCAAGTGTGGATGCTCCTAAAAAGGATTTAGATGCATTTCTGCTACAGGAAAATGTGATCGTCGCATATAGAAGTAAATGGGAGTGAATAAATTAACAAATTTCCAGCGCGAATACAAAGTAGCAGATTGAGATTACAGAAATATCGTGCCATAATTACACACTTCATTAGATAAAAAGGAAGACTTTCAAAAGGAATCTTCTGAGGAGGAGGAAGTGCAAATTCTAAGGAAAAATATATAAATCTAAAACAAATTTTTACAGAAGAGTAGTATGTTTGTTTAAGCAGAATTTTCAAATTGTGAAACAATTTATGAAGAATTGATGTATTATTATACTATTATATTCACCAATAGAATGAAGAACGATTTCCAAGGTGAAGACCAGATTATAAACGACCCACATTTTTTCCAGTAGAGAAAAAACTGTATTGATAAATAATCTGTTTAACAATGTAAGAAATTAATATTCTGGTGCTCAATTCTAGATTATATAATATATCCTATACTTGTTATCTAATCGATTAGAGTCAAGCTTTTTTTCGGAGATATTTACATTTCATTACAGACGGTTTGAAGGATAAGAATTTAATTATTATATTCGTAAACATTGAGGTACAAAATTCGGTAAACATATTTTTTTTAACCTGTCACGTGATGTACATTGTTCCAAAATTGTTAATCTTCTTTGCAGTTAAGGTCTATATTTCCGTCGATAGCTTCTATATTAATATAAAGTTGTTAAAAAACTATAAATATTTTTTTAATCTAATAATTTTATTATAAAAAATACAAATAATTTCTGACAAAAAAAGTACCCGGACAACCTAGTACAATTACTCATCACCGTGATGTATCAAGATGCCTCAAATTGCTTCCAAGAGAAGCCATTTGCAGGTTTTCTTCCTACATAACTTTATTATGATTAATAATATTTTATTACATTTCGCCACTTGAGCAAAAATCAATTCTTTTTCGAAAAATATACAAAACTTTTCTTAATATTTCATCTGAAATACTTTTTACAGTTTTTCTAACAGCTTTCATCAATTTTTCTGCTGTTGTTGGAATTTTGCAATAACAGTGATTTTTAATGTAACCCCATAAGAAAAAGTCACAGGGGTTCAAATCTGGGAAGTATGGTGGCCACTCGATTCCTCCGTGAGCAAATTTAGGGTATCCTTAACCAATCACTCGATTTTCATGTGCATTGTAAATAGCCTAGAAAACTTCTTGGGTGAGATGTGCCATCTTGCATAAAATGAAAAGTCAAACCCAAAGTTAACCCAACCTCTCTTCTTTACAAAGGGGAAGAACTTTGACTCAAACAGCTCTTTATAACTATTCCCAGTGACCGATGAATCGAAGAAATATAGGTAAATTACTTTCACGGACAAAGCTGCCCATACGGTTACCTTTTCTTGATAAAGAGTTCGATATGAAAATATTGTGATTTTCCGTAGCCCAAAACCGGTAATTTTGTTTATTGACGTATCTTTTTAACAAAAAATCGTGGGTGTAGTGAAGATTTTGAAATTTCCAGTACTTGTACAGCTTTTCTAATGGTGGAATTTGGATTTTCTGAAAAATATTTTTCTACTTCATCCACGGTTTTTTCCGTCACAACGGTATATGATGGGCCCGGATCATCAAAAAAGTGCATTTAAGTGAAATTCTGTTAGAAACACGGTGTGCCCACTCCCATAGGCAATGTGGCGAAGGAAAAATAGTAATTGGTACGTCCCCTATGCGGCAGTGGTGTGCCAGCGGTGTAACAATCGGTCGTTGTCCCTCAACATCTATATCGTCCGCTTGAGGCAGAACCTTTCGGATGTTCAAAATAGCGCGAGGTGTTTGAATATGGATTCAGGATGATTTTAGGAATATGGGGATTTATTATTATAATTATTCAATGAATCAAGTTAAAAGATTTACAAACTGAATACATTGAGAGAGACTTGGTATTTTTCGAGTGTGAACCGACTCGGTAGTTTGAGAAATGTCTCAATCAGATATTTAATTAGATTTTATGATTTGCACGTGTTCTGGAAGAATGTTATTTCTTTCAGGTTTTGTTATCAGCTTTAGTTTGGAATGCGGAATAAAAATGAAAGAATGTAGATTGAACGTGCTAACAGTGGGTTCAGTAAAGGTGGTTAATTAGACTTACAGAATGTAACTTTGAAATTTCGTGCTACGTAGTTGAATAGAATAAAGAAGGCATTGTTATTAACCGGTTTGAACTAGAATCCAAGTTGATGCCTGGTTGGAAATGGATTCGTTCTATATTTTAATTTTTTTCACATTTTAAAGCAAAAAAAACAAACAAAGAAGACGCAAACCTAACGGATGAAATGGACGACCAGGATATGGAAGAGGAAATTGAAGGGGAATCCGAAGAAGACGAACGTGAAGAAGATTCATGTTAAGGAAAATGGTCATTTAAAAAAAGGTTTTTATTTCAAGTTAAGATCTTAATTATTGCTCAATAACGATCAAAATGTTTTGTTTTGTTTTCAATTTCTTTATCATTCATCTCTCGCATATGTTACTTTAAAGAAATCGAAAAATAACGCGTTTTTAGACATTCAAACTTTTTGACCACCTTTTCCATGTAGGGGAACTAATTTTTGGAATTGGGTGAATGATGGCCCTTTTCCAAATATCTGGGAATATCCCAACTTGCAAGGATGCCTTACATATAAGAGAATCGGAAAAATTATCGGGAGGGCGAGTTTAACCATTTCATTTGATATACCATCTTAGCCTACGGCGTTCGATTTAATTTCCATAATTTTTTCTAGCAGCACATCTGGGGGGGGCAAACAGCTTCTCAAATTTCGTATTGAGATCTGCAGCTCGTAATAAACTCTCCCAGTCATAGGTCATAAGGTGCTCCTGAAATTTAGTTTCGTCAATAGACCCTAAGTTATGCGTCTGCGTTTGTATGTGACTAGTGAATTCAGGACATGAGATTTTGTAATTAACCCTTATGAGGTCATGATTAGACAGGAACGGTATAGGGTGCTGGGAATATAAATCAAGTTTTTCCAGCTCGTCGACAATCATTGAATCGATACATGTACTGGTACGATCAGTGTGGTGCGTAGAATTATGGGGGACAATCGAGAACCCAGAAGATTGTATCATGGTGTGGTGACTACTTGCATTTAAATTTGTATTAAAATCACCGCCAACAACATTGTAATCTCCGATTCAAATTCAGTGCCATAGGATGCATTGGGCGGTTTATATACAACACCAACTAAGATTTGTTTTTACCTGTACCAACCTCTACTAGAAGAAACTCCAGTGTAGGATAGCTCGCCTTTGGGCTAACCCCCCTAATGATACCTCCAAGCTTTCATGCACGTAGAGAAAGATCCCCCCCCCCTTATTTCATCCATATCCCGGCGAAAGAGCACCTAATTATCAAGGTCCACCATGCTCGAAGGATGATTAGGAGTTAACCAAGTCTCATAAACCGCGATTGAGTGATAAGAGCAAGTCTGAAAAAAGTGTTTAAATTCCTGATAATGAGTCAAGGGAGATTGGGCATTCACGTGACATATATTTAAGGAAGCCATCGAGAAAGTTCATAGGTACAAATCATTTTGAGACAGTTAAAGCGAGTTAAAATGTACATATTCCGAGTAATGAGCCACTCCAAACCAAACCTCGCCAATATAAGAGAGGTTAAAAAATAATTACTGTATGATCTAGCATAAGAATTGTAACAATAGTAAGCAATATGTATGCAATAGACGAGCGTATTACCAGAGGTAAAAATAGAAATCAAAATGTAATATAGTAAAGCCATGATGACGGTATCGCTAAACCATACTGAAAGGAGAATGTTATATCTACGTATCGGTTTTTCTGATAAAATGCGCGACAGTTGGTAAAGTTTAAATTTAGGGCTGCACAGGTCAGAGCAACTCATAAATGTATAAAATTGATACAAGTCAGTAACAGATATACAAACCTCATGATATAAAATGACAGCAAGTTTCAAAATTAATACTAATAATCTCAGCGAATAAACTATAAGGGATATAATAATAATAATAAAAAGGATATAGAAGCGAGCCACCAGTCTACTTCCTGAAAGTGCAGAAGCAATCCAGTAGTTGCTAACGAAGGAGGTCGATATCATGTGGGTGGGAAAGCAGATTCCTTGGTGGCCCCTCTTCTTTCCGGCAATAAATTTTGCCATCCGCAATCCATAAAAATGTTATCTTTTTAGCTCTCCTAAGTTCCAGCGCAGCACTGTAAATTTGCCTGTAGAATTTAGACAAGCATTCTCTAATGTAGAGAGGGTGATGCACCTCCCTTCCAAGATCTTTGGTGGATAAGCCCCTCTTCTTTTTGCTGTTTCTAATTATGTTAGCGCACATAATCTGCTGTGTCAATTTGGCCACAATAATGGAAGGTAGCTGGGAGAGCGAAGGATCCGCAGGACGGAGTCCCTAAATAAAGACAAGGTCATCTTTGTTGCATGATACCCCAAGAACGGTAGCTATCTTTCAGAGGGTGGAAGACAGATCTTCAGACTGTTCATACGGCAGTCCGTGTAATTCCAGAGTGGAATTTATCGCAGCTTGCTCTAAATTGTTGCATTTTTGGTCCAGTCCCGAAACTTGTTTAATAAGCATGTCATTCTCAGAATTGAGTTTTTGCGTAGTTGCTTGGAGGTCGGAGATATCCGTGACGTTTGATGCAGTAGTTTCCAAGACTTTGGAAATGCGAGATGCATTCTCCGCAATTCTGTTAACCAGACTCTCAAAAGCATCTATCTGGTTACCTTCAAAAGATTCCCACATGTTGGAAATCCGATGGAATTCTGCCTCCTGCGCCTTCGACACTGCGTTCGTAATAGCATTTTCAACCTCAGGCCCCAAGGAGACTAGAGCCGTCCCTGGATTTGCTAAGTCATCATCAGCTGTTTCTGAGAAACAAAGAATTGTGACTCCGCTGTTTGACCTTATTAGAATTTGGGGAGCAATGAGAGCAATACCACAGCTATCGTTTTTTTAATCTTATCTAGATCCTTAATAGGGATATTAAGACTCGTGTTCCCAAGATTCAATACTATGATATAGACTCTCAGTGTCAACGCACAGCGATCCGATGCCAAAGTATTCAGACAATAATTACGGAGCGACACATGACACGTCCAAACTACCGGCCAGGACCATATCCTAATGGCCAGGGAACTTTGAAACTGAAGTTTTGCGGCCACCCTTATAATATACATATATGTCCTAATGAAACCAGAGTGATCGCATATCAGGAAAGCCTGGGAAATCAGGGAAAAGTCAAAGATTTTGAAAAAAATGGCAAAAGTCGTTAGGGCTGCCAAGTAGTCACTTTTAGTCATTTTTTTCCTCAAATTCCAAGGAATTTTGAAGAGCCTGAAAAAGTTGCAAGGAATTTTAAAAGATTTCAAAGGATTATAAATATTTTTAAGTATTTCTGAAGATTTAAATGCATTTTCAAGATATTATTTTCTAAAGAATTTCAAAGGCGTTGAATAACTTTAAGAGAAATAATCAAATTTCCATGGGGTTTCAAATGATTTTGTAGAACTTCGGAATATGTGAAACTATTTTAGAGGACCTGCAAAGTTTTAATATATTTTTAAATATTCGAATGAAGCTAGGTTTCCACAGACCTGAAGAGATTTTCAAATATGTTTTGCAATTAATTTGAATTCATTTGAAGTTCACCCTGAATTATTAATAATTCATCCAGAATTCTTTTATTATCTCTCTTGAATTTTTTAAATTTAATTGAATTGTTTGAAGTCTTATCAATCGAATTCTTCGGAATACATTGAAATTCAAAAGAACATTATTCACACTACACTAGTTTCCAAATTAAAACATTTTTTCTGTCCACCACATCTTAATATGATTTTTTCATGTATTGTGGCCCACTAAACACGAACATCAGACACACAAATTTTTTCATGGAAGCGTTTTCGAGATATCAATGTTAGAAATTATGTTTTTCAATTTTCAGAGTTGTTCCGGCGTTTTTGAGTATATCTTGAGTTCTAATTGACCGATTTCCCTAAACGAGCACTCAAATTGAAGGCAACTGAATCCTGTACAACTTTCTATCCTGAAGTTTTCAGATAGGTCCAGTAGTTCAGATTAATTTTCAGATTAATTTTACGTGAATTGAATCAAAAATATCAAAAAATGAAAAAAAAAATTGAAACAGAGACCAAGACATGAACCTCCAGTCGTCTTGTACACGCGTGTCACCGGTCGCGTCTTTGCATTTCACCTCGTACTTCGAGCAAGTGAAAACGAACTTCAGTATGTACTTGGGTTTCTGTCAGACATATTTTGGATCTGGCTGCAATAAGTAGGTCTTATAATGTCTTCCACTTGAAAGTGGGGAAGCCCCTGACCACTTGGGTTTGACTTTGAGCGACTCGATGCGTTGACGGAATGACGAGACAGGCCATCCCCACAGTTAAACGAAATATATCATGTCCTATTATATTGCAGCTCGGCCCTCATTTATTGTTGTAAATTTATTATTTTTGAAAGATAATGCAAAGGTTGGTACACAAGTGATGAATGCAATAAGTGTCATACTGACTGGCAGGGGCATTGACGAAAGATTTAAGCCTCGAGAGCCATAAGACAATTGACTTTTCAATATTATTACTACTTAAATGTAAGATTTATATCCGGCTTCGGATCACAATCAATATATTTCATATTTTTACATTTTCTTAATTGAATGAAGAGTGTGGAAGATTCACAGTAGGATTTATATGCCGTACACTAAAACTTTTACTGATAGAGCGGCGGACACCTACTGGAATTTCATTACATTCATTTCGGTTCAATACGGTAATCGTTTGGCTTTCCATGTTTATTCTTACACGTCTGGTAATACAATCCAAAAGTTTATACAATCCAACAAGGACAATATGAGTCTCCAAAATTGCAAAAACGTCACCATCGAATGTTGATAATACAATTTGTTCTTCGCTTGGAACAGGCCGAAACCTATTTTCTCCCAATTCTCATCCCAATCCGTCAGGAGAAGGAAGCTTTATAGGTGGAGCTGTAGACCCGGAAGGAAAACGAGCCGTTGCAGGAGGAGACCTGGACCGTTCACGAAGAGGAGGCTCGACAGGAGAAGCATGTTGAATACCAGGGATAGCTTCGCCATTAGGTAAACAATCGAACTGTGTACTAAACTCTGCAATATGAAAGAGAAGATTATATTTTTCAGGTTTTCAAAGATTTTACAGATTGCAAAGGAATTCCAAAGGAGATGAAGTATTTGAAAGATGTTAAAGGACTTTCATGGAGTTTAGCAGATTTAAACTATTTTAATGGTTTAGAGTGCTACTGCGAATTTTGTGAAAAACGTCTTCGATTATTGAGGATTTTAAAAGCTAACCATTTTTAAGATTTAGAGGTTATGTCGAGGTTTGTAAAACGGAAATGGATCAGGACTTTTGACCATTTCTGACCACTTTTGTTACGTTTCTCGACATAAATCGTCATGAAAAGTCAGAATTCATGAGAAAATGTTCAGAAATCGTCAGAGGTTGTGTTCGAAGGATAATCCTTTTTTAGGGGTCCAAGAATAGAATGCCATAAAACCTAACCCCTATTATATTTCCCAGGTTATTTATATTATTTATTTTTGCATATTCTCTTTTTACTTATATTTAATTAATAATATTTATATACCAAATGATTCTGAAGGTTAATCTGAAAATTTTGTCCGTTTTGAAATAAATCTTTCTCTTTACAAGATACATTAGATTTATCCTAATTTTAAATTTTTTAGGAAAACTTTTAGGTATCTGAAATCGTCGAAACCCGTAGCTTCTGAATTTCTAACTTTTCAATCTGTATATGCAATGCAAAAAATTTGCATCCTTGAGGCAAATTCACCAATTCTTGATGAGGCTAACGAGGTATTTCTTTCAAAATATCCTATTCCATTCAAAAAATGTAAACATAACCTCAAGTTGGTAAAGTCTGTTAAACCTTATCTTGATGCTTCATCATTTTTATTTTTAAATATTCATTCCTGGTGATGGAAATGATTCCTAAATACGTGAAATCACCAAATATAGTATTAAATAGGTCATAAATAACCTAAGACTTGCATTGCAAAGCACAAATTTATATTTCAAATAACCAGAACGTGCGCTCTTGAACGAAAATATTCCGAGGATCATAAGAATGGACCTGCTAGGGTTTGCAACTTGGATTCGTCTGCAGATAATTTTGATCTGAATTGTAGAGAAATATGAAAATTTGTAGGAAAACTGAAAAGTACACTTTTTCCACAAAAAATAAAAACAAAGGGCTAACTCTGACACGCCATATATCGGGACATATCACAGCTGAAGAACTTTACTTTCTCTATTTTGTAGGGTATTTTCACCCCTCTTTTTTATCAGAGAAATGTTTAAGATGTAATATGCACTCGAAACGAGATATTTCAAAAATCCTGATTTTGATGAAGTTTCCCTGAAATTGCAAAAGATCAGATTCGTACTACAACAACTCGATCTATAAGTTCTACTCATTACCCTTTAAGGCATAGACAAAATTTTCCATTATTTGTGTCTAGATAAAAAAGCGAGCTGTAGTTAGGCCCTAATCTTGTATTTCAAGCGGGCTTTAGTTTTGGGCCCGTATTAGAATAAATAAGATCAGGGACTGTTTGGATGTTAGTCAGATTGTGGACCGTTTTACTAACAAGGGGAACCTACACACTTCGCAATTTTGTTTAGATCGAGCCCGGCCTTTTGGTTTAAAAGCTCCGGCCATTACCGCCTGATCTAACCAAGAGTTGAAAGACTCTCGCATCGGGGTCCATGTAACGTACGTGGATTTTGAAGTGATAACTTCTTATGGCAAGGTGCGAACTCGCAAAACTAACAGGATTTGAGGAGAGATACAGGTAACGCTTCACGGGTAACGCTTCCTCTTCTCTATATAAAAAGTGACAAACATACGACGGCAGTTAAAGCTGCGACATCATCAAAATCTATGGAGAAATTCGTTATTCGAAAATTCACCTCCGAGAGCTACAAGATCTCTGTGATAGAAGCAACTTTGGTATTCCAGAACATTAAACACGATCAAGGCTTTCGTTCAATGGACTGCACTGCACCATTACTGCGTTCATTATTCAATCATTCCGAAGTTGCTGTTAAATTATCCTGTTATTATTATCCTCATTCAATCGAAATGATAATCAAAGACCTTAAAAAATTGCTTATTTCGGATTAGGGACGGACAGCAGCAATCATGTATATAAAAAATTATTTCCTTTTCTGATTAAATATTTCGATTATACCCATGGTGGGATTCAGATGCGACTTTTAGATTTGAGAGAAACCACGAATGAGAAAGCAGAAACGATCGCAGGTTTAATTTCAGAAACTTTGAAGCGGCATAAATTGGAAACAAAATTATCTTCAAATGAACATTTTTACTCTCTTGAAAAGAAGAATCAATGGCAAAATTGTAGGTATGGGTTGTCCCGCTCACATCGTGCACAACGGTGAACGTCACGGATTAGATCGTTTTGATCTTTTGACGTAGATGCAATAATCTACAAACTGTACAAATATTTTTCGGGTCCAACTGTTCGAACTCATGAACTGAAAGAGTTTAGTGACTTTGCAGACATAACTTTCAGAGAACTATTAACGCATGCTAAAACTCGATGGCTTTCGCTAATGCCTGGAGTTCATCGAATGCTGCAAATGTTTGAGCCATTGGAATCATACTTCTAGTCTCAAAACCTACTCCCAAAGATCCTTGTTTTTTTTTTAATTAACTAGGGAGAGCCTTTCTTTTGTTTGTACATTTATTCATGAACATCTTTCATAACAAGTCCAAATTTTAGAAAGCGAAGACAATAGCTGCTTGGAAAGCAGAAAGAAAGAAAGAAAATATTATTTATTGCAGTGGTTCAAGCCATTTTCTGAATTAAGAAATTTTAAGTGGCAACTTTCAAAAAAAGTATCAGCTCCAATTTGGTTCGATTGAAAAAACCATAATTTTTCTGCAGAAAAAAACGTCTTCATTGATAACTCCATTATTTTTGATCACATCGTAAAACTGAAAAGATTTCTCAATGAAGAAGATAATGATTTCTTTGAACAAAATGGCAGTACAAAAATTTGTGAGTTTTTTTCAAGTAACACGAAATATTATGCGCATTCTGAATTGCTAAAAATCGCACAGTATTTTTATTTTATTCCTTCGCACAATACGAATGTTGAAAGGCTCTTATCCTTCATCAATATTCAGTGGAGCGATGAAATTAATCGCTTCACTATTGAATCGATTCGCCACCTTATTACTGAGTCATTTTCAACACGAAAAAATTCTCATGTGAGAATTTTTACAAATATTTGCTGCTGCCTGAAATACTATTTAAAAATATGTAAGACTTCGATTTGGCTACTGGAAGGATTATGGATCCGCGAACATAATTCTGGAGCTCGTATGTTCCTCTTGTGAAATATTTCAAATCCCCAGCAAAAGAAGCGTATAGTCGGTGATTCGTCATTTTACAACAGCTGTTAGAAAAATTACATGACGCAATGCTTCTTTCAAATTGCGTTTACTGATACACCTATCAATGAATCAATTTCCAGCGCGAATACAAAGTAGCAGATTGAGATTGCAGAAATATCGTGCCATAATTACACATTTCATTAGATAAAAAGGAAGACTTTCAAAAGGAATCTTTTGAGGACGAGGAAATACACATTCTAAGGAAAAATATATAAATCTTAAACAAATTTTTACAGAAGAGTAGTATGTTTGTTTAAGAAGAATTTTCAAATTGTGAAACAATTTATGAAGAATAGATGTATTATTATACTATTATATTCACCAATAGAATGAAGAATGATTGCCAGGGTGAAGACCAGATTATAAAGGACCCACATTTTTTCGAGTAGAGGAAAAACTGTATTGATAAATAATCTGTTCAGCAATGTAACAAATGAATATTCTGGTGCTTGATTCTAGATTATATAATATATCCTGTACATGTTATCTAATCGATTAGAGTCAAGTTTTTTTTTCTGAGATATTTACATTTCATCAGAGTCGGTTTCAAAGATAAGAATTTAATTATTAAATTCGTAAACGTTGAGGTACAAAATTCGGTAAATTATTATTTTTTTAACCTATCACGTGATGTACATTGTTCCAAAATTGTAAATCTTCTTTGCAATTAAGATCTATATTTCTATATCTGATCTGTACATGATCTTCCTGGCATAAATCCACTTTGGATTTCCCATATATTTTCTTCTGTAATTTTCATTACCCTCCGAATAAGTATTTTTGAGTACATTTTACTTACGGTACTGTGATGTTGCAGATTTAAATCTGTAACGTCAAAGGATCTATAACAGCAGGCGCCGGTAGACATTCGTAATTTTAAATCGCGCTCGGTAATAAGCATCCAGAAAGGGAGCCGCACCACGAACTTTCGGAGCACTATCGAATTTATAGAATAAAACCTAATTGCTTTTCGAATACACTTTTTACAGGTAAACCTCGACCCACGCCGACCGAAGAAGGATGTCATATGTCGATTAATTGAGGAAGAAGGAAGGAAGGATGGGTATTTAATAATTCGAAGTACCGCACAACTCTTGCCAGACGCCAGAGCCCGTAACCTCTCCAGTTACAAAACGGCTGTTCCAGTCAGTAGCAGTGGCGCGCGGAACCCCGCGCGTCTGACACAAGTCATATTTATCGACTTGGAAGCCTAGAAGACGAAATTTCTAGTTACACGTTCTCCTAATGTCACGAGTGATTTTTGAGGACGCATTAGTGAATGCTCAGACATCCCGTGGACTCGTAACGGACATCTGAAAGCGTAAGTGCAGGGCGCACTAGTGGCCAGACATTGCGGTGAATGGTGACAGAACTATGTCACTAGTCTTATGATTCGAGCGATGGCCATGATTGGCTCGATCCGCAAACTAACCGTCCATGATGGCGTACTTGGACTTCCGCCTTCATGCCTATAAGTTTCCGCCCTCACGGAGCTCTTCACTCTCTTTCTCGGCATAATACTGGCAGGAAGCCATTTTCTTCGTCAGACTAGAAACCATTCAATTTTGTAAAGCCGAAGTGGCTAATTCCGGAATTTCGCATTACCATTTGGATCTTTTCATTTACAATGGCCGATGTAGAGTTTTTATTTTATCTGCCAAGCGCAGCAAAGCGTAGTAATTAATAGTATAAATTCGACTGAGTCGCTTTGCCATGCTTCGCCATTTTCATTATTCTTGTTCGAATTGTGAGAGATATTATTTCCCCGGAGTGCTCACGCGATACTCTTAAACTCGTCTAGCTTCAGGTCAAATTGTAAACTCGGTGATTTCTTTATCGAAATGACGTTTGGCACGGTTGTAACGCCGTGCCGCGTGCCTGCCAAACGTTCGTCTGTTCGGGATTTTACTGTTAAATTCTTTCGTTTGATTTACAATCAAACTTATAGATTCGATAAATATTAACTTTTGGCGCGGAACACGTGTGTTGTTCGTATTCTCAAACTAGTTTAACTCGATTTATTAAAAACTAAAATAATGTGGTTTTCTGGATTTTGACCAGGCTCCGATAGATTAAATAACTTTTACTTAATGTAGTTCCAACATCATTTCCGGTCTTTGCTTTTAGAATAAATCTGTGAAATTGTTTCACAGTTGAATTGGGCTCAATTCTTTCCGATGCGCTCTTACACGACCTATGACCTTGAGATTTGCTAGCTATTTTCTTTCAGGATTTTCAGGTGTAATTGACTACGGAGTTCATCGTCGTTTGTGACGAGACATAAACAACTGGCGCATTATAAATTTTAATTCTTCCGGGGTTTATCAGGCTTCAAGATTTTAATTCTCTTAGTTAAGATTTCAGGATTGTCGAGACGTAGTTTTGCAACTAAAGACCAGTTACGTTACAGTACTTAATAAGCTGATACCTCTGTAATTATTGCAGTTGCTTTTATCTACCATTATTTTATATATTGGTACGATAATCGCTTTTCTCCAATCGTCTGGGACTTCTCCCGTCTCGATACATAAATTTATCAATTCGAATATGTCACTTTCTTACTTTGTTCTACTAAATCAGACTGTGGCAGCTTAGAAATTAAACATTTATAAATTTGAATTCGCTTTAGTCCTATTATAAAAAAAATTCTATATTAAAAAAGTTACAAGACTAGAATTTTGGTCTTCATTTAAATTGCTAAATAGCCCTCTAGGAACAGGACATACATGTACTATTACTAAAAAATACAGTCGCTGGACGAAGAATAATAATAATAATAAGTGCGAGAGCGAATGTGCTAGCGTAATTGTGTGAGATTGAAGAGGATCAATATCGAATTAGGATGCAGAGTTACAACAAACTATTAGATATCTTGTCGTAAACCTATAAACCGAAAGATGTAATTGTGTTGTATAAATTGAAATATGAGTGTAGTTGTTACATGTGTTTGAGGTATTGAGGCGCTGGCTTAGATAAAAGAGTTACCAATGAGTGCTACCTAGAGTGGGATTGTCAATATTAATCAGATACATAAAAAAAGCTTTTTTGAAGTGGAAGTAGGATGGCGCTTCCCCAATTGATACAGGCAGTTTGTTCCAGAGTCGAGCACCCCTAACTGTGAAAGACTATTGTAATTTACACGTTCGGTGCTTCGGAACTATCATTACCTTTTTTCTTTCTCGAAGTTTGGAATGGGCAGGCAGATTTTTGTCAACAAATTCAAATAAATTGAAGATATATTGAGGGGTTTCGGTGTGAAATAGATTGTATAATAAATTACCCATAAAATACTGTCTTCTCTTAGCTACATTCAGAATCCCTGCTTGCTTTCAATAGGTTGTTAGGTGTGCATATTTAGGTAAATCATAGATAGAATGAATACAGGCATTAAGTGCTCTTTCAAGTTTATAATTAAGTTCATCTGTTATGTCATCATATACTATGCAACCAAAATCAAAGTGTGGCAGAATCAAGCTCTTAGTCAGAAATATACGAATGGAAACTGTCACGGATTATTTGTTTCTTCTAAGTTGGTGCAGAATTCTGAATGTTTTCCTCGAGATGTCGATTACCTGCTCTTTCCAGGATAGGGTTCTGTTCAGCATGTACCCAAGATCTCTTACAACCTCACCAAAATCTATAATCCCCCCACTGATCATTAGCGGCGAGAGAGTCATTATCACTTCAGAAGATGGGAAAGAGGATGGCCCAATCACAATTGCCTTCGTTTTAACAGGATTGAGTGAAATTCGATTAGTACTTGCCCATTGCACCACCCTATCGATATCCTCCTGTACGAGAGTAAGGAGATTTCTTAAGGAGGCAACAGGACCCGAAAGATAAAGTTAGAAGTCATCAGCATACTTGTGGTACTTACAATGTTTCAACTCTCTACTACTAACCTACTATTCAAGTACGATTCAAACCACCTAATTGCCATGTCTGACAGTCGAAAGGACTGTTATTGTCTAATGACATTTTATAATCATTGATAGCTTCAAGAGTTGCTGTTTGTGTACTGTGTTTTGTGCGGAAGCCGGATTGCAGTGGATCAATTAAGTTTTGGGAATCCAGATATTTAGATAATCGACTGTGAACTATTTTTTCAAATGGTTTAGATAATGTGCATCAGATGGAAATAGGGCGAAAATCTTTCGGGCATGTAGGGGAACTAATATCTGTGAATATTCCCACTTGCAAGGATGCATTGTATAAGAGAATCGGAAAAATTATCGGGAGGGCGAGTTTAACCATTTTAATTGATATACCATCGGAGCCTACGGCGCTCGATTTAATTTACATAATTTTTTCTAGCAGCACATCTGGGGTGATATCTAAGAAAAAGAAATTGCTGCCATTAAAAGTGGATTGAGGCAGACTCAGAATAGGCTGAGCTAAAGAACTAGAGGTAGGAGTAACTGTAAATGTGTTTAATGAATCATTTGGAGGAAAGTTACTATCAGGGCATTCAAATTTAGGAGGTATGACGTACGATCGTCTCAGAAGATGCCAAATGTTTTCATTTTTTGTTTTTATTCTTAATTGCATTGTAGTTGTATCTATTGAACGAGTCTTGAATTTTAGTTGGAACTAATATTTAATTTTGCAAAATTCAGGTTGTATAATGCTGTTTTTGGTTCGTTTGGCCAGTCTACGCCTATTATCACGCTCCTTCATAAGATGTTTTATTTCAGGGGTAATCCAAGGTGCAGGTTTCTTATACTTGTGAGGAGTATGCAAAGGCGCAAATAGGTCAGAGGCCGATATCAGATTAGCAGACAGCTTCTCAAATTTCGTATTGAGATCTTTAGCTCGTAATAAACTCTCCCAGTCATAGGTCATAAGGTGCTCCTGAAATTTAGTTTCTTCAATAGAGCCTGAGTTATGCGTCTGTGTTTGTATGTGACTAGTGAATTCAGGACATGAGATTTTGTAATTAATCTTTATGAGGTCATGATTACATAGGAACGGTATAGGGTGCTGTGAATATGAATCAAGTTTCTCCAGCTCGTCGACAATCATTAAATCAATACGTGTACTGGTACGATCAGTGTGGTGTGCAGAATTATGGGGGCAATCGAGAACCCTGAAGATTGTATCAAGGTGTGGTTACTACTTGCATTTAAATTTGTAATAAAATCACCGGTAACAATAATATTATTGAAATTTGGAACGTGCATTTTAATCTCCGATTCTAATTCAGTGCCATAGGATGCATTGGGCGGTTTATATTATCAGAGGTGGAATTTTGGCCTCCAAAAAAATCTCACCTGTGAATTATGGCTCGTTACCGGTTTATAACAAAAATTTAATCTTTCTTTATGCTCCAGCTCTCCACTGGTTTATTGCCTGAAATGATGAGAAGGGGAAACTAAAATCTAGGGCGCCAGCCACTAGCTACGATTAAAATTGCTTACGATGTTCTAGCTAATGACAGAAAAGAGGAAAGAATTTTACCGAAATTCTCAAGGTCTTTAACATTGTCGAGACTCTACTTTTAAAACTCAAGGGGGAGGGATTCGTCGAACCACAAAATGAACATGTGGCCATCTTTTATGATTAATGATAAAATTCAAAATTTATTAGCACACCGTAAATGTTTACACTCCAATACAATATAAGATAATTCGAGACAATTGATGAAATTTTTGTCGCGAGAGACCTACTATGAGAACACAATGAGAAAAGAAAACTGAGTGATGCTCCCTTTGCTTAGCCGCAAACATAAGCGTAAATCCCTTTCAATTTGAAATCCCGTACCGAGTCACTAACGTTCGTAAAATCCCGGAAAGAAGGAAACTGAGAGGCTGCTCCTGACAAAACATCCATGTTAATCGCGACCTAACCCCAATCTTACCATTTTAACAAACATGGTCGACCCCATTTCTTTTGAATTATGCACAATCACAAAAACGCCGACCATGCGAACATACTCGGAGTCGGTAAAAAAAGAGAAGAACTCATAACGTACATTTTGCAAGAAAGGACGCCACGCGAAGTTTAGCAATATAAAGTCGAATCCTACACAATTTTCTCTTTCACTAAACTACGGCGGAATGAAGACGAAAGGAGAACAAAAATTTGAATTTTTAATTTAACGATGCGATAACATTATTACGGAAGGGAGCATCGAAACCCGCGCTGAGAACATTTACAAGGGCCGATCACTTTGGCGAGATCTCAACTTTACACAATTTGACTTTTCTGGTTGAAATGTCGCCAACATGATTTGCCAAAAGAAAAGCTCACTATAACTTTAGTCCAGGCACATAATGTGCTTTAGAAAAGTTCAACTTGGGCTTCATGGCCGCTTAACTCAATGCTTTATACAATATTTCTCTTAAGGTTAAATATTTTCTGCGGCCAAACTTGCCGAGGTGAAGAACGAGAGTGACAGGCCGCCACGCAACGTAGATCCTCCCGGAAGGTGCGTCCATCTTTCTCGCGCCAAACGTCGGTGTGCTGGAAGTAAACCCGCGGGAACTCCGATCTCAATATGGACGCCGGAAGTCACGTCAATTGTCCTAGCGACAGAATAGAGAAAGTGATGAAAGGAACAGACGGATCTCGACACTTTGGGCATTATCAGATTGTAATGCTTCCTCTCGGTAATTTAAGTAGACAGGAGAGAGTGCTTTACTCATTTTGGTCCAGTGTCGATACGTAAGATGCATTCCAGCACCCTAGGGGTACCGGCAGAACCCGTCGGGAACAGGCCTTTTGGTTCATAAGTTAGAAAGGGACAGAGCGATACTCTGCCGTTCCTCTCTTTATCTCAGAGAAGTGCAACCCTCTTGATTCTGCGTTGGACGAGGGTCATGTCCCGGCGAGGTTTCCCCCTCTTGATCCCTCTTATTAGGAGTTGAGTGTAGTGTCGTTGCCTTGGCTCCCTCTCTCTCTCTCTCTCTCTTTCTACTGTTGGTTATTGGCTGGCCCCATAGGCTAGAAAAGGTCAACGACATCGTGTATCCAATTCTCCTTCTCTTGGATACGGTCACCCACTCACTAGGCCAGAAAGAGACGGTGCGGTTTGGCGAACTCCATCTTCTCACTCTATCCCTGGCAAATGATTCTGTAACGCACAGGCAAGATGGCGGTTCCAGCGTTTCACTGTCCCCAACCCTTAGGGGGTGCTTTCCGGAGGTACGTGCGGTGCCTTGCGTTGGTGGTCGGACCTCTCACTCGTTCGCCGTGTCGTAATAATAAACAAAACAAAATATAATACAAAAAAAATGAGTGACGGATTCAAATAAGCATCAGTGTCGATAAGAGAGCTCCCGGCGGAAAAGAGGACTCTCGTTCTTCGGTACCAGTTAATGTAAAAATATAAAATTTTATGTGAAGCAATGTCGATATATATTATGTAAGGTAAGGTTATGTTTCAGTGTCGCGTGAAAAACACCTCGTCACAATATAAAACACCAACTAAGATTCCGTTTTTACCTGTACCAACCTCTACTAGAAGAAACTCCAGTGTAGGATAGTTCGCCTTTGGGCTCACCCCCCTAATGATACCTCGAAGACTTTCATGCACATAGAGACAGATCAAGGGCCACCATACTGGAAGGATGATTAGGAGTTAAGCAAGTCTCAGAAACCGCGATTAAGTGATAAGAGCAAGCCTGAAAAAAGTGTTTAAATTCCTGATAATGAGCCAAGAGAGATTGGGCATTCACGTGACATATATTTAAGGAAGCCATCGTGAAAGTTTATAGGTACAATTCATGTTGAGAAAGTTAAAGCGTCTTAAAATGTACATATCCCGAGTAATCAGCCACTCCAAACCAAACCTCGCCAATACAAGAGAGGTTAAAAAATAATTACTGTATGATATATAATAAGAATTGTTACAATAGTAAGCAATATGTATACAATAGACGATCGTATTACCAGAGGTAAAAATAGAAATTAAAATGTAACATAGTAAAGCCACTTCCCGAAAGTGCAGAAGCAATCCAGTAGTTGCTAACGAAGGAGGTCGATATCATGTGGGTGGGAAAGCAGATTCCTTGGTGGCCCCTCTTCTTTTCGGCAATAAATTATGCCATCCGCAATCCATAAAATTTTTATCTTTTTAGCTCTCCTAAGTTCCAGCGCAGCACTGTAAATTTGCCTGTAGAATTTAGACATGCATTCTCTAAGGTAGAGAGGGTGATGCACCTCCCCTCCAAGATCTTTGGTGGATAAGCCCCTCTTCTTTTTGCTGTTTCTAATTATGTTAGCGCACATAATCGGCTGTGTCAATTTGGCCACAATAATGGGAGGTAGATGTGAGCGGGAAGGATCCGCAGGATGGATTCTCTAAATAGAGACAAGGTCATCTTTGTTGTGCCGAAACTTGTTTAATAAGCATGTCATTCTCAGAATTGAGTTTTTGCGTAGTTGCTTGGAGTTCGGAGATATCCGTGTCGTTTGATGCAGTAGTTTTCTCGACTTTGAAAATGCGAGATGCATTCTCTGCAATGCTGTTAACCAGACTCTCAAAAGCATCTACCTCCTTACCTTCAAAAGATTCCCACATGTTGGAAATCCGCTGGAATCCTGCCTGCTGCGCCTTCGACACTGAGTTCATAATAGCATTTTCAGCCCCAGGCCTCAAGGAGACTAGAGCCGTCCCTGGATTTGCTACGTCATCGTCAGCTGTTTCTGATGACAAATAATTGTGACTCCGCTGTTTGACCTTATTAGAATTTGGGGAGCAATCAGAGCAATACCACTGCTTCTGTTTTTTCTTTCATCTTATCTAGATCCTTAATAGGGATATTAAGACACTTAAAGTGAGCCATTGTACCACATTTTCCACAAGCGAGCGAGTCCAAGTTCCCTCTCGTGAACGTTTCACCACAACTCGCACATACCGCCATGTTGCCAAACACACCGACACTTGCACAGAAAAACTAGAGTTTTTAGACTTTTCTGACAGAAACTGCCCGCCCAATAAACAGATTTGTATTCCCAAGATTCAATACTATGATGTAGACTCTAAGTGTCAACGCACAACGATGCGATGCCAAAGTATATAGACAATAATTACGGAGCGACACATGACACGTCCAAACTCACCAACCAGGACCGTATCCTAATGGCCAGGGAATTTTGAAACTGAAGTTTTGCGGCCACCCTTATAATATACATATATGTCCTAATGAAATCAGAGTGACCGCATATCAGGTAAGCCTCGGAAATCAGGGAAAAGTCAAAGAGTTTGAAAAAATGACAAAAGTCGTTAGGACTGCCAAGTAGTCACTTTTAGTCATTTTTCCCTCAAATTCAAAGGAATTTTCACGAGCCTGAAAATGTTGCACAGTTAAACGAAATATATCATGTCCTATTATATTGCAGCTCGGCCCTTATTTATTGTTGTAAATTTATTATTTTTTGCAGATAATGCAAAGGTTGGTACACAAGTGATGAATGCAATAAGTGTCATACTGACTGGCAGGGCCATTGACTAAAGATTTAAGCCTCGATAGCCATGAGACAATTGACTTTTTAATGTTATTACTAGTTAAATTTAAGATTTATATCCGACTTCGGATCACAGTCAATATACTTTATATATTTACATTTTCTTAATTGACTGAAGAGTGCAGAAGATTGTTGTTCACACCAGGATTTATATGCCGCACACTAAAACTGTGCCTGATAGAGCGGCGGACACCTACTGGAATTTCATTACATTCATTTCGGTTCAATACGGTAATCGTTTGGCTTTCCATGTTTATTCTTACACGTCTGGTAACAGCATCCAAACGTTTATACACTCCAGCAAGGACATTATGAGTCTCCAAAAATGCAAAGACTTCACCATCGAATGTTGATAATACAATTTGTTCTTCGCTTGGAACAGGCCCAAACCTATATTGTCCTGTTTTCACTTTAATTGATTTATCGACAGGAAAACTGTATCTTTGAAGTTCGAATGTTCGGGCCGAATTCAAATGTGGAATGAGCCGAATATATCTAAGTTGTTCAACTCCACATCCCAATCCGTCAGGAGAAGGAAGCCTTATATGTGTAGCTATAGACCCGGAAGGAGAATGAGCCGTTGCAGCAGGAGACCTGGACCGTTCACGAATTGGAGGCTCGACAGGAGAAGCATGTTGAATACCAGGAATAGGTTCGCCATTAGGTAAGCAATCGAACTGTGTACTAAACTCTGCAATATGAAAGAGAAGATTATATTTTGTTAAGTACGTTGGTATTTCCATCAAAGATTTTACAGATTGCAAAGGAATTCAAAAGGAGATGAAATATTTGAAAGATGTTAAAGGACTTTTATGGAGCTTATTAGATTTGAAGTATTTTAATGGATATAAGAATATTTCAAAGGTATCAAGAGATTTCCACGACATTTCAAAATGTAAGTCGCAAGTTCCATCGCGGGTATTGGGGAAAATATTTCATCACATCCTATTCTCCCACTTTGGAGTCCTCTTCAGATTCTACTCGAACAAATATATTTGTGTTGGAACCCCAAACGTTGTTTTCCTGAAATGATGTGGATTCACGCGTGTCAATAACGTGGTTACGAGTGCTACTGCAAGATCTACAAGATCTCTGTGATAGAAGCAACTTTGGTATTCCACAACATCAAATCATCATGATTCCGAAGTTGCTGTTGAATTATCCTGTTCTCGTACGAAAACTGAAGCAATTCTAAGTGGGACGGACAGCAGCAATTATGTCTATAAAAAATTATTCCCTTTTCTGATTCAATATTTCGAATATACCCATGGTGGGATTCAGCTGTGACTTTTAGATTTGAGAAAAACCACGAATAAGAAAGCAGAAACGATCTCAGGTTTAATTTCAGAAACTTTGAAGCGGCATAAATTGGAAACAAAGTTACCAATGACAAACTTGTAGGTATAGGTTGTCCTGCTCACATCGTGCACAACGGTGCACGTCACGCATTAGATCAGTTTCATCTTTTGACGTAGATGCAATAATATACTAACTTTGCAAATATTTTTCGGGTCCAACTGTTCGAACTCATGAACTGAAAGAGTTTAGTTACTTCACAGGCATAACTTTCAGGGAACTTTTAGCGCATAATAAAACTCGATGGCTTTCGCTAATGCCTGCAGTTCATCGAATGCTGCAAATGTTTGAGCCATTGGAATCATACTTCAAGTCTCAAAACCTACTTCCAAAGTTTTTTTTTTTTTTAATTAACTAGGGAGAGCCTTTCTTTTGTTTGCACATTTATTCATGAAAATCTTTCATAACAAATCCAAATTTTAGAAAGCGAAGACAATAGCTGCTTGGAAACTATAACTGCCGCCGACGATATCATTGAATCCCTAGGCGAAAAAATTGATTCGAATTTTCGTTCTCTGAAGTCAAAACAATTTGTTGCATTTGTGAAGAGAAGGAAAATGCAGTGGTTCGAGTCATTTTCTGAATTAAGAATTTTCATGGGTCTCAATTTTCAAAAAAAGAATACGTTCCAGTTTGATTCAATTGAAAAAACCATAATTTTTCTGCAGAAAAAAAACGTGTTCATTGATAACTCCATTATTTTTGTTCAAATCGAAAAATTGAAAAGATTTCTCAATGAAAAAGATAATGATTTCTTTGAACAAAATGGCAGCACCAAAATTTGTGAGTTTTTTTTAAGTAACACGAAATATTATGCGCATTCTGAATTGCTAAAAATCGCACAGTATTTTTATTCTATTCCTTCGCACAATACAAATGTTGAAAGGGTTTTTTTCTTAATCAATATTCAGTGGAGCGATGGACGTAATTGCTTCAATATTGAAACGATTCGCCACCTTATTACTGTACTTTTCAACATGAAAAAATTCTCATGTGAGAATTTTTACAAATATTTGCTGCTCCCTGAAATAGTATGTAAGACCTCGAATTGGCTACTGGAAGGATTATGAATCCGCGAACATAATTCTGAAGCGTGTATGTTCCTCTTCTAAAATATTTCAAATTCCCACCAAAAGAAGCGTATAGTCGGTGATTCGTCATTTTACAACAGCTGTTAGAAAAATTACATGACGCACCGCTTCTTTCAAATTGCGTTTACTTATACACCAATGCAAGTGTGGATGCTCCTAAAAAGGATTTAGATGCATTTCTGCTACAGGAAAATGTGATCGTCGCATATAGAAGTAAATGGGAGTGAATAAATTAACTAATTTCCAGCGCGAATACAAAGTAGCAGATTGAGATTGCAGAAATATCGTGCCATATTTACACACTTCATTAGATAAAAAGGAAGACTTTCAAAAGGAATCTTCTGAGGAGGAGAAAATACAAATTCTAAGGAAAAATATATAAATCTAAAACAAATTTTTACAGAAGAGTAGTATGTTTGTTTAAGCAGAATTTTCAAATTGTGAAACAATTTATGAAGAATAGATGTATTATTGTGCTATTATATTCACCAATAGAATGAAGAATGATTGCCAGGGTGAAAACAAGATTATAAACGACCCACATTTTTTCGAGTAGAGGAAAAACTGTATTGATAAATGATCTGTTTAACAATGTAACAAATGAATATTCTGGTGCTTAATTCCAGATTATATAATATATCCTGTACATGTTATCTAATCGATTATAGTCAAGCTTTTTTTCTGAGATATTTGCATTTTATTAGAGTCGGTTTCAAAGATAAGAATTTAATTATTAAATTCGTAAACGTTGAAATACGAAATTCGGTAAATTATTCTCTTTTTAACCTATCACGTGATGTACATTGTTCAAAAATTGTAAATCTTCTTTGCAATTAAGGTCTATATTTCCGTTGATAGCTGGTATATTAATATAAAGTTGTTAAACAATTTTTAATATTTTTTAAAATCTAATAATTTATTATTAAAAATACAATTTTCTTGGCATAGCAGTGATCTTTAATGTAACCCCATGAGAAAAAGTCACAGGGGTTCAAATCTGGGAAGTATGGTGGCCACTCGATTCCATCGTGAGCAAATTTAGGCTATCCTTAACCGATCACTCGATTTCGATGTACATTGTAAATAGCCTCGAAAACTTCTTTGGTGCGATGTGACGTTGCTCCATCTTGCATAAAATGAAAAGCCAAACCCAAAGTTAACCCAACCTCTTTTCTTTACAAAGAGGAAGAACTTTATCTCCGGCAGCTCTTTATAACTATTCCCAGTGACCGATGAATCGAAGAAATATAGGTAAATTCCTTTTACGGACAAAGCTGCCCATACGGTTACCTTTTCTTGATGAAGAGTTTGATATGGAAATATTGGGATTATCCGTAGCCCAAAACCGATAATTTTTTTTATTGACGTATCTTTTTAACAAAAAATAAGCTTCGCCGGAAAGAAAAAATTTTTGCTTCATCAATTTCATCTCTGTTATAATCTTGGAAAATTTTACACGCGCCTCTATAGATCTTATTGTTAATAACTGGCAAGCTGTTATTTTTTATGGATGTAATTTCAAAAAGTTCTGTACAATTCTGTGCATTTAAGTGAAATTCAGTTGGAAACACGGTGTGCCCACTCCCATATACAATGTGGCGAAGGAAAAATAGTAATTGCTACGTCCCCTAGGCGGCAGTGGTGTGCCAGCGGTGTAACAATCGGTCATTGTTCCTTAATATCCACACTGTAAAAAAAAGTATCCTTTGAAGGCTAGTTTTCGGTATTGAAACAGTCCTCCAAAAATATAGTCTCGGGAGGCTCCATTCTAATGCCACTTTATTTTGATGCCGCTAAATGACGTCTTAGTACAACTTTTTTGGATCAAAACAGGACTGAAGTGAGAATCAAATTTCAATGACGTAACATAGCACATGGAAACGTCAAACGTCAGTGAACTGTCACTGTAACTTTGTTCGTGTTGTTTTGACGGTTATATGGCTTTCGTCATGTAGAGTTGTTACAAGCTCTTAAAAATGTAATAAGAAAACGGTTTCTTTATACAATTATTGTGAAAATGGCACTGTGGAGTTTTCTACTGGTCTTTTTATGTTTATTTATCACATTAATTATGCCGAAGTGTATCGATCCGGGGTGCAAATCAGGTTACAAAAGTGAAATCAGAGAACATGAATATGAAAAAATTAATATTTTCGTCGTTCCGAAAGACCCAGCTATTAAAGCCTTATGGCAAAAAGTCATTCTTCACGAGAAAATCCTAAAAGGACCCAATGACACTATTTTGAGAAAGGTAAGTGATTATGTATTTACTGAAAAACTGAAATCAGAATTTAAAGATGAAACAAAATTAAATTCTTTTTTATTCAATAAACTGTATTTATTAGGTATTTTCACTTACTACTCGTTTAAAAAAAAGCAACATTAATTTAAGATTTTCGTCGCATGAATTGTTAAAGAAGAAAATTGAGGTTAGTATCATACATTTTGTAGCCTTCTAATTTAATCCTGAAATTAACGTCACTTTTTTTGTATCCTACTCAAATAAGACATTGACTAGATTAACTTGGTACATATTGTTTATTCTGAAAATTACTAAAAATATGAATAAATTGTGTTTATTGTTGCACTTGCTGACGGGAAAACAAACCGAATTTTTTTGAAACGAGTAATAAGTGAAAATACCTAATAATACAGTTTATTGAATAAAAAAGAATTTACTTTTGTTTTATTTCTAAATTTTGATTTCGATTTTACAGTAAATATTTAATTATTTACCTTTAAAAAAATAGTGCCATCGGGTCCTTTTAGGATTTTCTCGTGGAGAATGTCTTCCTTAAAAAAATCATCACTATAAACGAACTGGCCAGCTTTCACGGTAAAATTTTTCAGAATTAAAGCTTTTTGCCATAAAGCTTTAATAGCTGGGTCTTTCGAAACGACAAAAAAATTACTTTTTTTCATATTGGGGATCTTCGGGTTCTCCGAGTTCACTTTTGTAACTTGATTTGCACCCCGGAGCGATACACATCCGCATAATTAATGCTATAAACATAAAAACACTAGTCGAAAACTCCACCGGGCCATTTTGACAATCATTGTTTAATGTATTACATTACAGGTCAAAATGGTCAACAATTGAAAAAGAGGAACTGCGTTGATTGCAAATCCGCACTATTTTATTCTGCAGCGAGGAAAGTGTAGGTCAAATCCAAACTAATCATCCAGTGGCAAAATTAATCACTTTAGATCAAAATGACAATCTCCAGTACCCGAATTTTGAACTCACTGATTTTATAAAATCAATCGAAAACTCATTTTCTCTGCATTGCAATCAAATTCACGTTTTTGACTTAGTCTTGAATGATTTGTCTAAACTCAAGTTTTACTTTTCTTGTGCAGAACATGGGAAAGAAATTTTGGCCTACACTTTTCACTTATATTTGCAGAATAGAATGCGACAGTTTGCTAAAATTTCTTTAGCTGATTCCAAACCTGGACAGGCCTGATTTTTTCGGAAAGTGTGCTATGTGGGTTAAAGACTTCGAAAAATAACTTTCGATTAACTTGAGTGTTGCCAAAGATGAAAATATTCGTTAATGGCCTTCCTTTAAGAGTGACTATAGAGATAGAAAAAAAATTTTAATGTACATCAAACAGGTTTGATTTCCTTAAGCTATTGAAATTTCTAAATAAAAATGACTTCTTTTTCTTTTTAAAAAAAATGACTCCAAAACTCAAGTCGAATATTTGAAATTCGATTTATTCGAATATTCGAACAAGTCGAATTTTGAAGATTCGACTTGAATTTTTGATCCATTTTTTACAATAAAAAAAAAGTTATTTTGATTTTAAAAATTGTAATAATTCAAGGAAATCAAAGCAGTTTAATGTACAGTTAAATTATTTCCATTTCGCAAAATCCAATGTTCCAAGCGTTCTTGAATTTGTATTAAAAACTCGAATAAACGACTGCACGGCTCTAATAAAAATCTTAGAATATTTTAGCTTGGTCAGAAAGTCTATTTGATTTTAAACATATAACATTTAAGATTTCCTTATTTGTAATAGAAAATAATATTTTATGATGTATCATATTACTTGTTTGTAATATATAGATATGATAATTATATTTATTATATGGGTTATTCTCCACGCAGAGGGCACTTTCGAAAAAAGTAAATTAAAAAAAAAAATATTTTGTCAAAATGATTTTTTTAGTAAAAATTAGGTTCATTACCATTAAAACAATAACTTATCAAAGTAATCACGCTACAAATTTATTTGAAAGGCTTGTGGAGCCTTTTGACATCGCACCCATTTTCCATCTCTCTTGTAACTAGAATTATTCCTTAATAAAGTGAAGGAATGCAATTAAATTTTCATAAATGAGAAGTTGTATTATAGAATATATATATATATTAGATGTAAAAAAATTTTTTTTTTCCATTTATTGAATAAAAAAGATTTTAACTAATTTTTTAAAATTGAAATGAATCAATTTTGGATTATGATAGTTTAAAGACTAAAAAATAGGTAGAAATAAAATTGCTTTGCTTTGTAAATATAATAATATGATTATTCGAAATTATGTATCAACCTTATAAAAACCCTTGGAATCTTTTAAAATATCCTATAATCTTACAGGTCCTGTAAAATCCTTCTGTATCTTCCAAAATTCTTTAAAATAGCAAGCAAATTTTTCGAATCCCTTAAAATTATGAAAACTATCGGAAATCTCTTGAAATTGTTTAATTTTTTCGAGAATGCGTTGGAATCTCTTAAAATACTCTAAAATAATTCCAAGTCTTTGAAAATCCTATAAACTATTGAAATAAATAAAAAAGTTCTAGGAATCTTTTAAAATTTCCTAAAATATTTCAAATCCTTTGATATCTTTTGAAATCCCTTGAAACTTTTTGAAGCTCTTGAAAGTTCCTGCGAATCTTTTACAATACCCCCAAATATTTCAAATCCTTCAAAATCCCATTCAATTACAGGAATCCATTAAAAATTTCTTTGTAATCTTTTAAAATAATCTAAAATATTTAAAAATCTTCTAAATCTTTTGAAATATTTTTAAAGGTCTTAAAAATGCCAAGGAATTTGAAAAAATACTTTAAAATAGTCCAAATCCTATCATTATTCAATTGTTTATTGATCCTCAGGATCAATGAATTCGCCGTCTAGTTGCCACGAGTAGCTAGGGAAACATAGATCCACCCCCGCAGAGCCCCGCTTGCGGGGGTAAGGTCTGAATACCCTAGGAGGCGACCTGGTATCCAAGAGACACCGTTTGGAACACCATACCCTGGTGCCATTCAGTCTTTGGCACGGTTTTTAACGCCTTGACTTGGGTTTTTTTTTCTTTGGGACCACCCCTGGACCATTGTCTGCGACTGCTTATTGAGTTATGTAAACATATCCAGCAGAAGCCCTCGGTACAGGAAAAGTAAAGGAGGGTACGAGCTGCGAAGGAAGTACGTCAAGGAAAGGAGGACGAGAAGCGAACACCCCCTCCATGGTTTTTGCAGTAGTTTTCAAACGAGGAGGAAAGTGAAATTGCGGATTGTGTAGGAGTACTATCGACAATATCTACGTTCTGCAGCACGTGGTGGATAGAGAATTAGCGAAGAAGGGGTCGATGGTGTACGCGTTTTTTGTGGATCTAAAAGGCGCGTTTCCGTCGGTGGATAGGGGGAGGTTGTGGGAGGAGATGGAGGATAGGGGAGTGGAGAGAGGCCTGATCAAGAGGGTAAGGGAGATATATGAAGAGACCAAAGATAAGGTAAGAGGAGGGCAGGGGATTTCGGAGGGATTCTCGATGGATAGGGGGTTAAGATAAGGGTGTCCGCTTAGCCCAACGCTTTTTGCAATTTTAATTGCGGATATGGAAAGTAAGCTGGAGGCTAGAGTGGTAGGAGGAGTCAGGATAGGAGGGGCTAGAATTTGGTCACTAGCGTATGCAGATGACATAGTGTTGCTGGCAAAAAGCGAGGAGGCCTTAAAGGAAATGATGAAGAGGTTGAGAAGATACCTGGATAAGAACAGGTTAGAACTGAATGCGGAAAAGTCCAAGGTTATGGTGTTCAGAAAAGGAGCTGGAAGGGATATAGAAGGGGAGTGGAAGTGAAAGGGAAACGCGGTGCAGGAGGTGAAAGAGTTTGTGTACCTGGACCTCTTGTTTCGGAGTAATGGCGGAGTGGATGGTCACATAAAAGAGAGAGTGAGGTTAAGAAAAACGGCATTGAGAGAGAGAGAGAGAAGACAGCAGGGGAAGGGAGAATAAGAGAGACAAGGTTTAATGGGAACTATGTGTGGAATATGCCAAGGGCGAGAGCGCAATATTTGTGTGAGAAAAGAGAGAAAGGAAGTCAGGAGCAAAGCGAGGATGAGATGTGGGTGCTTGGAGGGTTTTAATAGGTTCTGGCTCGCTAGGGAAAAGAGGATGTGTGAACTATGTGGGAAGGGGAGGCAAGAGTGGAGCACTGGTTGGAGGAGTGCGTAGAGGTGGAAAGGAGTGGGATAAGCATGGAGGTATTGATGCATGAAAGGGGGGACAAAAGGGCAGTAGCATGGGTGAAGGTAGTCTTCGATAATATGGAGAAGACGAGAAGGAAGGAGGAAGAGGAGTGGAGAAGGAAAGATTGTAAATAGAGGAGGAAGTAAATATAAGTAAATGTAAATATTGTAAATAGTAGATAATTATTAGGTATTAGCCGCGGCGGCAGAGTTTGGTAATGCGAGGCAAAGCGAGAAAGTAGGGACATTTGTGCGATGCGAGGCGAAGCGAGGAAGGCGAGGCGATAAGAGTGAGTGGCGTTAAAGATAAGGTGTGGAAGGATGTTAGTTTTAAGGGTTAGTTTTAAGAAAATTCTGTAAAAAATTGAAGTGTAAGCAAGTCAATTTTTAAGGCCAGCAGGCTGAAAAATAAACGTTTATCTATCTATTCCGGGTTATTTTTATAGGTGTAAATAACTGCACGATATATCTCATAGATTATTTAATAAGATAAACGTATTGAAAAGAAAATACTTAAAATTTTTACAATATTAATACTTAATTGTTAAAGTGAATACTGAAATTATTTTTACATTTGTCAGGATTAAATTGTGTAAAATTTGTTCGAATAGGTTTTAATGTGAGATTTAATTCTGAACTTCAGGAAATGAAGACTTAAATTCAGATCAATGTTGCTTCGATCCAGAAAATTTTCACTGAGTTGAAGACATACCATTATGTTAAAGTGTAAAAATTTTAGGCTGTTTTTCTGTGAAAAGTAGATAAATAGTCAAAATACATTTTTCGTGATGATTTATTAAATTAAACATATATACATAAACATTTTATCCTAAGATAAAATTAACTTGGCCACTATTGAAATGCAAAGAACATATTTAAAACGTTAAAAATTTAAAAATTATGTTCTGGCTTATATTTACAGAAAAAAACGTCTTTTATCTGCAGATCTTTTTAAATAAGTGTTTTGTTTGACGGAACACATAGTCTGACAGTGACAAGCAAACATTAGTAATAATAGAACTAGACATTGTTAACCTGTAGTTGCTTATTTCAATATAGCCATGGGCGAAATCAGAAATTAATGTAAAATGTCCTTTTGGTTTCCATGAATATTGGCATAACTACTCGAATATTCTTTTGATTTTCTCGTCTGAGCTTTAAAATAAGCAAAGCCAAGAACGACAACTACGAGGCAATTCCCACTGTCAATCCGTTGCAATATAGTCCATTCTCCAATACTGATTTGATTGCACTCTTGAACGTAATCTGATTGTTGTAATTTTTCTAGCGTTTTGGATTTATACAATTCAAACTCAGATTGACGAACTCTCTGAAGTCTATCGCTACTTAATTTTCCTGTTAATTGATTTAAAAGCCAACAGATAGAAGACTTTCTAACAATAGTTTCTTTTCCAGCAGATCTTGCACTATGGTGAACGGACTTGTCTCACTAAGAACTGTTACTTTTTGGGAATAATACTTTAATTCCAATTCTCCTTCCACTGAAGATAATAAAGTTAAATCTTGCAAAACTTCCGAATTTGATTCTGATATTTGTTCATTTGACTGTATTACAGTTTGATTTGATACAGAGGTTATTTCTTCTTCAAATTCTGGTTCAACTTGGAATAATTCATCATCCTCAGTAATCGATTTATTAGCATCAGCCGAAATGCACTGAAAATCTGTTTCTTCTGCGAATTTTATATCTACTTCAATACCAAGAGAACGGATGTGATTATATTCATCTTGTTTAGCTCTATTTAGTATGTTAATAATTTCTGCGTTTTTTGGCAAAGTAGAACTATCGTTGCAAATCAAATTGTAAGGCGATAGATCCTTGTCTTGACATTCGAAAGAAGCGTTGAAATGTTTATTTCGAGGAACGTTTAATATTTTTTCGTCAGATAATTTCTCCACTGAAATGTCAGATTGTAATTGAATCTGAGCAACTCGGCGCAATCATTCCAAGTGCTAAAATTTACCATGGTACACAGTGTAGATGTCATAGAGCGTAACAGACGGAAAAAACTTTCGCACGTTTGACTACCAAACAGCCATGGTATAAAAATTTCTATAATTTTATTTCTTTCGCATTGAATAATCGCACTAAGCATACAATGAGCATTCAGTTCTATACAAATATACGCATTTCGAGATATAAAATTTTGAGTTATTGAATAGTTACTGATTGTACGTAACCATGCGCGCCACATTCTTAGGAAATAAACGCTGTACCATATATAATATAGACGATCTGTAACACTTATTACTTCAGATAGATAGGAATTCACACAATAGTACATTATTTTCAATTAAGCTCGTGTTCCTTTGCTTGCAGGTACATGTTTCTCTAAAAGCGCCCATATTTTCGGATCACACAGTTTCATGACTGATCTGAAACTCATTTTGTCTTTCCCAGACACATCTTTTTCATTAAGCATATGCTTGTCTTTCGAAGCACTTTTCATGAGTATTCTTATGTGGGTTGCAGAAACAATAAAATCCCCCATAGGCATAAGAAGAGAGTCCTTTAATAGACGTGTTCTTAATTTTCCGCCTATGTGAACTGTGTCTTTTGAGAAAAGTATGTCCGGCGATAAATTTGCGCGAAAACCTGGAAAACTTAAGCCATTGTCATGTATATACATATATATGTATTGTCATGTTACAAGCTTCGCGTCGTTTGCACCTAAACTAGTTTCACTTGGCATCGCTCTTAATAGGCGACTATCTCCTTCGGAAGAAATTCCTACTACTGTTATGGAGACGTCCATTAATTTTTTTATAATGAATTTCCACCGATTACGAACGCCTGGGGTACAAAATTTATTGTCGGTCGAGTAGAAGCACAGGCAAAAGGAAAGGCTCTTCTTGGCTAATGGCTGCGCCATTATCGCATATAACAGTGAAGCAGGCTTATTTCCAGCAAAGAAATCTTCGATTGCTTTTGCAGAAGTTGCCAGATACGTCTTTATTTTCGGCATCCCGTTAGAATCTATAGGTAATACAAATCCCGCCAACTGATTGGTTTTAGGATCATATTGTACCCGGTTAATGATTCGAGTCGCATCTTCACTAAGCCAAACAAACGGAGGAAATTTCCTGGATTGCAAAAATAATTTTAAGCTATTGAATCGACATTCGCCTAATATGATTGCAGAATTTGATGTCATATTGCATAATACAGTTTTTTTTAATGGAAATGGTAGATTAGCCGCTAGAGTTTCATATGCAACTCTACCGCCAGTCATAAATATATTAGAGGCGAATTGCTTCATTGCAGGATCATATTCGTATCCTCTTTTTTTGCTTCAGATTTCGCCTTCTCTGCTTCATTTAACATTTCAAGCAGAGAGGAATGAGAGATGCTGTTCGTCTTTTCTATTCTTCCTTTAGCGTTTGAGGATTCGAAAATGCTACTGTTATCTTTATTTTTATCATTACTCTCTGACATCTTACATTGCATTTCAGAAGGGAAACATACTTCTGTTTGTGGTCGAACATTCTTTAATTTATCAGAGTAATTCGTTTGATAATTACTCTGAAATATTATTCCCCCTGTTCTTCTTGTGAAACGTGAACGGCATTGGTGATAACTTTTCCAAAAGTTGCATTGGTCATACAAAATTCTTCAGTTTGCGCTTTACGTTCTAAAGCTGCAGTTATTTTTTTCACATAATTAGAACATGATGATGAATGTAGTTCAGTGTAATATTCATTTGCAGTAATTTCCACTGAGTCTGGTTCCACATGGTCTTCAATTATCCGTATACTGTATTCTTTGATTTGTTACATTTATTTCCTCAGTGCACCTTTACATGCCCATTAAAATTAGAAAGAGTCCACTTACTGATTCGACTTGGTTTGCTCAAATTGGTTACGGAATTACACATGGGACACGTTAGCTTAGCCAAAGAAGTGAAAGTCGTGGGGTTCTCCTCATCAACCAAAGTCCTAATGTGAACCATTGTTTCCGTTTCAAATAGCTCTTGAATCTCATAATTCACATTTTTCTTGCTTTTTGTTATAAATTGAGCAACTATATCCAAGATTTTTTTTCTTCGACCTGGATCGAGGCCTGGATACCAGCAGGTTTAACGTTTGTTGGGACTGATTTCTTTGGATGATTGGTCTCACCTTGAGTATCTTTTTGTGTTTTCTTCCAAAATTGATCTGTAGTGGAGTTGACATATTTGACTAATCTATTAATTAAAGCTCTATCCCCTAGCATAAACCGAAATTTTTGAGGTGCGTTTTTGTAGAGTCCATAGTAATCTTCTAAATTTTCATTTGAATCTAAGAGGAAATGCAATTCATTTGCAGCAAGTTTTTCTGTTTCGTTGATTGTTTCGTCAGTAATTGTTCGAAAAGAATAAGAATTATCCAAGTTCTGACAAACAAATAAATTCCTCATGTATTTAGGAATCTCAGCGTCTTTAAAATGAGATTGCAAAGCATCCCAAAACTGTGATTTCAAATTGTGTTCTTTGTCCACAGAAGTTAAATTTTTCTTGCAGTTTCTGCAAAGTGCACTAGAATATGTTCCATTATTTTTTGATACACCGCTCTCGGTACTTGAGAACACGATTGTCTCTCAATTATCTGCTCAATTATCGACCTGTAAACGATATTGGTATCACTCGCAATCTACGTCTGAATCATTACAAGTATTATTCAATAAATAATAGACTGAATCCATTTCAAACCAGACAGATAGGTAAACTTTAACTGTCTTCTTCTCTTAGCGAAAAAATATGTTGTTTCTTAGAGCAAGTGAGGTCACGCGTATTTTTCGGATTTTAGAACCAAAAAGTTTCTGCGAAGTTATGAGTATTTTAATTTTGAAGTTAAAAAAAACACCATCTCTTTCCTTAAACCTCTATAACGTTTGAACTGATTGAGACATTAAAAATTGTATTCCACATCCTGGTGTGGCTTTTCGTCCTCCTTTGAAATCCGTTAGAAAATTTTCGAAATGTTTAAAATGCCTTCAATCACGTCCATTTTTTTGAAAATATGAAGAAAATATTTTCACAAAATCCACATCTTTTTATTTTAGCCATTTTTTTTATTTTTATACGAAAAACATCCTATAAGTTTCATGCGGGCTAAACCATTTTTGTGGCCACGAGAATCTTTTGTTCGAAAAATTGAAATTTCTAGTTTTTCTTGCAAACAACGACAGATTGAAAACCCTGCTAAAATAGAGTTTGCTTCCATTTTTCGAATAAAAATTCTCGTGGTTAGAAAAATAATTTGGCCTGCTATCCAGTATTATTTCTCTTTACAATTAAATTTCTGCCAAAAATGTTCGCAATTTTATCACATTCAGAGTCAAATTATATGCAAAATATGATGAAGAACGAGGAAAAAAGAAAACAAATTTCATACACGTTCTTAAATTTAATTTGGCCTGACTTAGGTAGTTTTAAGAATGTTATAAAACATTTAAATATTTTCCCTAATTCAGAAACATTTCTTTAAAGCTTTATTCATTTGTATATTCATCTCATTTTACGTGAATTGAATAAAAAATATCAAAAAAAGAAAAAAAAATTGAAGCAGAGACCAAGACATGAACCTCAAGTTGTCTTCCAATTGAAAGTGGGGAAGCCCCTGGCCACTTGGGTTTGACTTTGAGCGACTCGATTCATTGACGGACTGACGAGACTCGCCTCCCCACAGTTAAACGAAATATATCATGCCCTATTATATTGCAGCTCGGCCCTCATTCATTGTTGTAAATTTAATATTATTGAAAGATAATGCAAAGGTTGGTACACAAGTGATGAATGCTATAAGTGTCATACTGAATGGCAGGGGCATTGACGAAAGATTTAAGCCTCGAGAACCATAAGACAATTGACCTTTTAATGTTATTACTACTTAAATGTAAGATTTATATCCGACTTCGGATGACAATTAATATATTTTATATTTTTACATTTTCTTGATTGAATGAAGAGTGCAGAAGATTGTTGTTCACACGAGGATTTATATGCCGTACACTAAAACTGTTACTGATAGAGCGGCGGACACCTACTGGAATTTCATTACATTCATCTCGGTTCAATGCGGTAATCGTTTGGCTTTCCATGTTTATCCTTACACGTCTGATAGCAGATTTAAAACTTCTATACACTCCAGCAAGGACATCGTGAGTCACCAGAATTGCAAACACGTCACCATCGGATGTTGATAATACAATTTGTTCTACGCTTGGCGCAGGCACAAACGTACTTTGTCCTGTTCTCACTTTAATTAATTTATCAGCAGGAAAAGTGTATCTTCGAAGTTGGAATCTTCGGTCCGAATTTAAATGTGAAATGAGCCGAATATATCTAAGTTGTTCAACTCCACATCCCAATCCGTCAGGAGAAGGAAGCCTTATATGTGGAGCTATACACCCGGAAGGAGAATGAACCATTGCAGCAGGAGACCTGGACCTACTACGAAGAGGAGGCTCGACACGAGAAGCATGTTGAATACCAGGAATAGGTTCGCCATTAGGTAAGCAATCGAACTGTATACTGAACTCTGCAATATGAAAGAGAAGATAATATTTTTTTATGTACGTTGGTATTTCCAGCAGTTCTGAGATTTTACAAATTTCAGATGATTTTTAGAGATGATTGCTACAGATTTCTAAAATTTTCAAAGATTTTACAGATTGCAAAGGAATTCAAAAGGAGATTAAATATTTGAAAAATGTTAAAGGACTTTTATGGAGTTTAGCAGATGTAAACTATTTTAATGGATATAAAAATATTTCCAAAGGTATCAAGAGATTTCCAAGACATTTCAAAATGTAAGTCGCAAGTTCCATCGCGGGTATTGGGGAAAATATTTCATCACGTTCTATTCTCCCACTTTGGAGTTCCCTTCAGATTCTACTCGAACAAATAAATTTGTGTTGGAACTCCAACTGTTGTTTTTTTTGAAATGATGTGGATTCACGCGTGTAAATAATGTGGTTAAGAGTGCTACTGCAAGATCTACAAGATCTCTGTGATAGAAGCGACTTTGGTATTCCACAACATCAAACACCATCAAAGCTTTCGTTCAAAGGACTGCTCTGCACCATTACTGCGTTCTTTATTCGATGATTTCGAAGTTGCTGTTAAATTATCCTGTTCTCGTACGAAAACTGAATCAATTCTAAGTGGAGTGCTGTCTTCTCATTCAATCGAAATGATAATCAAAGACCTTGAAAAAATTGCTTATTTCGGATTAGGGACGGACATCAGCAATCGTGTCTATAAAAAATTATTCCCTTTTCTGATTCAATATTTCGATTATACCCATGGTGGGATTCAGCTGCGACTTTTAGATTTAAGAAAAACCACGAATGAGAAAGCAGAAACAATAGCAGGTTTAATTTCAGAAACTTTGAAGCGGCATAAATTGGAAAGAAAATTATCAATGACAAACTTGTAGCTGTAGGTTGTCCCGCTCACATCGTGCACAACGGTGCACGTCATGGCTTAGAACAGTTTGAAGCTTTTGACTTAGATGCAATAATCTACAAACTTTGCAAATATTTTCCGGTTCAAACTGTTCGAACTCATGAACTGAAAGAGTTTAGTTACTTCACAGGCATAACTTTCAGGGAACTTTTAACGCATAATAAAACTCGATGGCTTTCGGTAATGCCTGCAGTTAATCGAATGCTGCAAATGTTTGAGCCATTGGAAGCATACTTCAAGTCTCCAAACCTACTCCCAAAGTTTCTTGTTTCTTTTTTTTTGAATTAACTAGGAGAGCGTTTTTTTTTGTACATTCATTCATGAACATCTTTCATAACAAGAACCAAATTTTAGAAAGAGAAGACAATAGCTGCTTGGAAACTATAACTGCCGTCGACGATATCATTGAATCCCTAAGTGAAAAAATTGATTCGAATTTTCTGTCTCCGACGTCAAAACAATTTGTTGCATTTGTGAAGAGAAGGAAAATGCAGTGGTTCGATCCATTTTCTGAAAGAAGAAATTTCAATTAGCTCAATTTTCCAAAAAAGGATCAGCTCCAATTTGATTCAATTGAAAAAACGATAATTTTTCTGCAGGAAGAAAACGTGTTCATTGATAACTCTATTATTTTTTAGCAAATCGGGAAATTGAAAACATTTCTCAATGAAGAAGATGATGATTTCTTTGAACAAAATGCCCGCACCAAAATTTGTGAGTTTTTTTTAGTTAACACGAAATCTTATGCGCATTCTGAATTGCTCAAAATCGCACAGTATTTTTATTCTATTCCCGCGCACAATACAAATGTTGACAGGGTCTTCTCCTTAATCAATATTCAGTGGAGCGATGAACGTAATGGCTTCAGTATTGAAACGATTCGCCACCGTCTGCCCTTTTCAGCATGAAAAAATTCTCATGTGAGAATTTTTACAAATATTTGTCTACTGGAAGGATCATGAACCCGCGAACATAATTCTAAAGGGTGTATGTTCCTCTTGTAAAATATTTCAAATTCCCACCAAAAGAAACAAAAAATCATGATATTGAGGATATAAATATTGATAAACACAGTTGAAAATGAAATTTCAAGAGTTTTTATGACCTAAAATGGCTGTACTTAACAGCAAACTGCGCATGCGTTACGCCTGTCCGCGCCGCGTACGTGTATAGTCGGCGATTCGTCATTTTACAACAGCTGTTAGAAAAATTACATGACGCACCGCTTCATTCAAATTGCGTTTTCTGATATACCTATGCAAGTGTGGATGCTCCTAAAAAGGATTTAGATGCACTTCTGCTACATGAAAATGTAATCGTCGCCTATAGAAGTAAATGGGAGTGAATCAATGAACCATTTGCTAGCGCGAATGCAAAGTAGCAGATTGAGATTGCCGAAATATCGTGCCATAATTACACATTTCACTAGATAAAAAGGAATACTTTCAAAAGGAATCTTCTGAGGACGAGGAAATACAAATGCGAAGAAAAAATATAGAAATCTAAAACAAATTTTTACAGAAGAGTAATATGTTTGTTTAAGCAGAATTTTCAAATTGTGAAACAATTTATGAAGAATAGATGTATTATTATACTATTATATTCACCAATAGAATGAAGAACGATGGCCAAGGTGAAGACCAGATCATAAACGAACCACATTTTTTCAAGTAGAGGAAAAACTGTATTAATAAATAATCTATTTAACAATGTAACACATGAGTCTTTTGGTGCTCCAATCTAGATTATATAATATATCCTATACTCGTTATCTAATCGATTAGTATATAGGTTTTTCTTCTGAGATATTTACATTTCATTAGAGTCAGTTTCAAAGATAAGAATTTAATTATTAAATTCATAAACGTCGATCGTGTTCTCATGTTATTTACGTCCTAAAATGTTTTTGAATTTTTAAAATAAAAATATAAAATTAATATTAATACAGGATTTTTTTATTTCATTGTTTCTTTTATCTAAAATAAAAGTGAAAAAGAACAAGCACAACATTTTTCTACAATATATAGCTAATTAAACCGCGGAATTTTTGTTTATAACTACCAATATCCGACAGAAGACATTAACATAATCTGAAGTTGTTGAGAATTGCAAGTTTAATTTTTAAAGTTGAAATCTAATAATTTATTATTAAAAATACAAATAATTTCTCACAAAAAAAGGTACTCAGACAACCTAGTACAATTACTCATCACCGTGATGTACAGGGTGTCCTGCGGGAAGTTGTTGAAACTAATCGACAATTATTTTGAAATGCATGTAGGTATCAAAATGCCTCAAATTTATTTCAAGAGAAGACATTTGGTGGTTTTGTTCCTACACAACTTTATTATGATTGATAATATTTTATTACATTTCGCCACTTGAGCAAAAATCAATTCTTTTTCGAAAAATGTACAAAAATTTATTTAATATTTCATCTGAAATACTTTTTAAAGTTTTTCTAATAGCTTTCATCAATTTTTCTGCTGTTGTTGGATTTTTGGAATAACAGTGATCTTTAATGTAACCCCATGAGAAAAAGTCACAGGGGTTCAAATATGGGAAGTATGGTGGCCACTCGATTCCTCCGTGAGCAAATTTAGGCTATCCTCAACCGATCACTCGATTTCGATGTACATTGTAAATAGCCTTGAAAACTTCTTTGGTGCGATGTGGCGTGTTGCTCCATCTTGCATAAAATGAAAAGTCAAACCCAAAGTTAACCCAACCTCTCTTATTTACAAAAGGGAATAACTTTGTCTCCAACAGCTCTTCATAACTATTCCCAGTGACCGATGAATCGAAGAAATATAGGTAAATTCCTTTTACGGAGAAAGCTGCCCATACGGTTACCTTTTCTTGGTGAAGAGTTTGATATGGAAATATTGGGATATTCCGTAGCCCGAAACCGGTAATTTTGTTTATTGACGTACCTTTTAACAAAAAATGAGCCTCGTCGTAAAAGAAAAAATTTTGGCTTCATCAATTTCATCTATGTTATAATCTTGGAAAATTTTTACACGCGCATCTATAGATCTTGTCGTTAATAAGTGGTAAGTTGTTATTTTGTATGGATGTAATTTCAAAAAGTTTTTTACAATTCTGTGTAGCGAAGATTTTGAAACTTCCAGTACTTGAGGCAGAACCTCTCAGATGTAAAAAATAGCGCGCGGTTTTTGAATATGGATTCAGGATGATTGTAGGATTATAGGGATTTATTACTATCACTATTAAATGAATCAAGTTAAAAGATTTACAAACTGAATATATTGAGAGAGACTTGGTATTTTTCGAGTGTGAACTGACTCGGTAGTTTAAGAAATGTTTCAATCAGATATTTAATTAGATCTTATGATTTGCACGTCTTCCGTAAGAATGTTGTTTGTTTCAGGTTTTGTTTTCAGCTTTAGTTTAGAAGGTGGAATAAAAATGAAAGAATATAGATTGAACGTGCCGAAAGAGAGTTCAGCAAAGGGGGTTAATTAGACTAAGTTGATTTTTAGCAGTACAAAAATTGTAATAAACTAACTAACTTTTTGCTATCATTATTTATTTGACATTTTTGATAGTGAAGTATGACATGAGATTAAGGCTTAAATTAAGGAAACGTGTTTAATAGGACTTTTTCTAGAAGCTAACCTGGTCACGAGCTGACGTAAGGGTTATATCATGCTTTGCCTATGATGAGGTAAAATGTAGGGTTATGATTGCCTGGAGGAATGAATAATGATTTTATTATAATAATAATTAAATTTATTACAGTTTACATATAATTCAACAGTTGGTATAAAACAAAAATTTGAGTTATTCTAAAACACTAACTTCAATTGTGAACTGGACACTGTCACGGAAACTTTTTGGTGTCAGAAGTTCCATTCCACAAACTCGTCGCGGTGAAATCTCAATTTTGAGAACACTGCATAAAAAAGGATACAGTGCTTCAAGTGTAAAAGGATACACTGCTTCAGGTGAACAGTAAACAAGAAACTAAGTGAACCATTGCTATTTGAATAGAAAAAAATATTTGAGGGATTTTATGCGGAGGCAAAAGCTTTTAAAACTTTTTCAATATGAAAAGTCAAAACCTCAAATAAAATTGGCTTGGGAATTTGATATATAAAATCCTCTTAAGGAGCAAAATTTTTCTGTGATTTGAAGGACATCAAGGAAAATTATTTTTTATCTGAAGACAGCGTGGGAATCTGGGTGGAAATCTGACGTAGCCCAGAAGGAGATTCCAGGGAAAAGGAGGGTACGAGCTGCGAAGGAAGGACGTCAAGGAAGAGAGGTCAAGATGCGAACACCCCCTCCAAGGTTTTTGACATAGTTGTTACATCAGGAGGAAAGTAACATTGCGGATTGTCATGGGTTCGCAGACGGTCATTGTAGAGACCACGGTGCGAAAAGAAAATTTCCTCTTTACCGCCGCAGGCTACAAGGATCAATGATCATCCCGAGAAAAATATGGATTAGCAGAGAAAGCGAAGAGTGTATTCGCTAATTTTAATCTGGAAACCTTGTCTCTCTCATTTCGTGCGATACTTCATTTGGTTTGGGGATCAGTAGGTTCATTTGAAATATAAAGTTTGAACATTTTTTCTTGTATTAAATTAAAATGGCTGATCAAGATCAGACCGCAAACAATGAAAATGAGAAAAATGGTGAAAATATCATTAATGCCTGTCCCAAAAACTACCGGTACAGATTCAAATGTGGCAGTTTCTACCCCCGCGAAACCAGTTACAGGCAATAGTAAGACAGTGTTACCAATAATAGCTTCAACTCCAGAGCGCGCGATACAGTCACCTATATTAACCGGGACAGTACGAAATCTTGCACACAAGATGCAAGCGATCAATTTAAATAATAGTGCCACAGGATGCTTACGTGCAGGCTCAGGTGGGACACAGGCCCATATTTCAGGATATTTTCCACTTGGTGCAAACTTAGACGAATCAGGGTTGTTGTTTACCCGACTAGCACCCGAACCTCCGTATACTATCCCGTTTAAAGCCGCGTTGGAGTTTCTTCCAAAGTTTTTCGATGGAAAAAATTTTCCCATAAGTCGATTTATTAGGGACTGTATTTACGCTCGCAATTTGATTTCAAGCAGAGATAGACTACATCTGATTTTGATAAGTACAACCAGAATTTCTGGAAGAGCGTATAATGCATTGTTAGATAGGGAAATATATATACCCTTGGAGAGTTATTAAAAGATTTGAAAAATACTTTTACGGAGCACAGAAATCTTAGTCAGCTTGATTCCCTCTTTGCTACTGCAGCTCAAAAATTCAATGAAACAGTTCAAAATTACGGTGATTAAGTGATTTGCTGAAGAATATAATAGGGTTAATAGAAGAAAAGAATGGGATCGAAAATTCTAACCCCATAATTAAATCTGCTAGGGTCACAGCTTGCGGAAATTTTATTATGGGACTAGATCCGCGAATGGTTTTAAGGGTAAGGATGGAGAGACCAAGATCCCTTCAAGACGCAATTTAGCAGCCCGACCAGCTGAATGGGAAGTTAAATATGCTAGAGAGTTGTTTGTAAATAGAGAAGTAGAAAAAACTGATAGAAATGAAGGGGCAGTATCAAATAGAGGAAGATCATATCAGGGAAATAGATTTAGACCCTATAGAGGAAATGCAAAAGCGCATGTATTAGGGGTAAGAAGGGTTAATGAGGGAGAAAATTAAAGTTTAAATCAGCAAGGATTAGGGGAAGATCCAGCGGGGGTTGAGACACTGGACGGGGAAAAGAAAGAGTCGGTGTGGCGTGCCAAGTCACTTTGAAAGGGTTTGTGCTATGCTCGCCCCTCAAAATTCTATAATTTTTCACAAATTTTCAAAGCCAGGGCATGCGGCGACGAATTGTCCAAATGTCGAGTCCCCTCCCCCCTGTTTCAGATCTCAACAACCGGGACATTTTGCTTGAGATTGCACTCAAGTGCATAGTGAGAAAAAGAGTGGGAAATTTTGCAAATATTGTAAGCCTAATGATCACGTCATAGAAATTTGCGAATCAATTATATTCACTCTGAATGCACTTCAGAACATTTTGCTCACTCTATTATACTCTGGAGTAAAATATGCGGGGTTTAATGTATTCGATACTGAGTCGATTTTATAGTCTGAAAAATTGTACTCTCAACTCCGCGAGCCATTTACTCTTCAAATTTTTAACAGTGTACGGACTCGCCTAAAGTTGATTCGATATTATATAGAGTAGCGGATTTTTCTTTTATTCATGAAATTTTAATGACGCTTGCTTGCGGCCGCTGATTTTCTGAACGATAATTTGCTCCAATGCAAACTTGAATATTACTTTTAAATCTCAATGTTCCTAATTGAATAACCCCAAGATTTCTTTATAGTCCAAACAAAGTTGAAAAATGCGTCCTTCTGTGAAAAAAGTCAAGTTTATTTTTTATCTTTATTTTTGCAAGTCAAATAAGAGCCTCCAGACCGTGGAATTTTTCGGCCCCCACCACTTTCCCATCTGGGAGAAACACATGCAAACGTAGCGTATCGGTGAGTCGGCTCTGTTACATGCTGCGTAGACCAGCTTCGTGTAAAGGCGAAAATGCACGAGCACGAACCCGAGCTCGCCCCACTTTACGAATTACGATCTAGCTGCTCTCCAAATTTATTCCGGTTTTAAAATCCCGCATGACCTTGGAATCATTAGATTTATTGTGAAGAGGAAAATTTCATGGCCTAAAATGTTTCAAATTTGTGCTGCATATCTTAGTGATATTTTTAAGAAAAAATTAATTTTTAACAAATAAAACACGAATTTTCAACCAAAGAAATTAATTTTTAACTAAAATAGATGAATTTTCAAACAAGAATAATAATTTGATACCAAAGAAGATAAATTAAAAAAAAAGTAATTTTTCAACCAAAAATGAACTAGTTACATTTTCGAATAAAAAATTGAATTTTCAACGAAATAAATTAATTTTCAACGAAATAAATTAATTTTCAAGTGAAAAGATTAATTTTGAACCAAAAATGGAACATTTAAATTTTCAGTTCCAAAAATTAATTTTGAATAAAAAAAAACAATCGGATTTACAACAAAGTAGTGAAAATTACAACCAAAGAATTGAATTTACAAACAAAAAGACTAATATTTTTCCAGAAAAGACGAATTTTCAACAAAATAAATGAATTTTCAACTAAAAAATATAGTTTCAACCAAAAATGGAATTGTTACATTTTCAGTAAAAAGATAATTATTACCCCCAAAAAATCAAAATTTCGACAAAATATTTAAATTTTGAAGCAAAAGATTGAGTTTGCAAACAAATAATTAAATTTTCAAACCAATAATTTTCTACCGGAAACAGGAATTCAAAATTTAATAAATCAATTTTGAAACAACAAAAAAACGAATTTTGAACCAAATAGATGACTTTTCAACGAAAAATGGTTTCATTATCAGTTAAAAACATAAATTTACAGCAAAAACAACAGAAAAACATTTTTTTCAGCAAAATAGTTTAATTCCTAACAAAATACATGAACTTTCAACCACATAGTTGAATTTTCTATTAAAAAGATAAATTTTCAACGGAAAATAGAATGTTTAATCTTCATCTAAAGAAATAATTTTAAACCAAAAGAAAATAAGTTTTACAAAATAGATGTATTATCAACCATATAAATAAATTGTTAATTAAAATAGATGAATTTTCGAACAAGAAAAAAAAAAAAAATTTTCTTCAAAAAAGATGAATTCATGACTGAGAAAGGTCAATTCTCAAGCTAAAAAAAAACTACAACATTTTCAACAAAATTGTTAAATTTTCAAATAAAAAAAAAAATTTTAACAGAAAATGATACAGTTCAAAGAATTAATTATCAACAAAAAAAAACAATCGAAATTCCATCAGATTAGTTAAATTTTCAACAAACAAAAAAATTAATTTTTAACCAAAATAGATGAATTTTCAAACAAGGAAATAACTTCAAAAATAAATATTTAAACTACATGTAGGGAGGGGAAATGAACGTATTTACGGTTTATTTTAAATAATTAAGTTCGTATATTCACGTAAAAGTAACATACAGAAAGCGATAAAAAGTAAAGACGGCGTATCGTCCTCGAAACTCGAACGGAAGTCCCTCCCCAACCGAAGTCCCCCACTCCTTTTTGTTTCGACGCCAGCGCCAATATTTTGTACGATGACCGTAAGTAACGCGGGAATTACAAAAAGCGCTTACATTCAAAAATAATATTTAACCAAAAAGTGGATATTTTTAGATGAAAATTGCAATTTTCGATCAAATAGATTAATTTTTGAACGGAAGAAATGAATTTTCTACTAGAAAATATAACTTTTTAACCAAAAATGGAATTTTTACATTTTCAGTAGAAAAAAGTAATAGAATAACAATTTTATTGGGAATTGCTTTCGCTTTTGCTTGAAAATGTATCGTTTTTAGTTGAAAATTTATTTTCTTTGGTAGAAAATTATTCTTCTCGTTTGAAAATTTATCGATTTTAGTTATAAATTATTTTCTTTGGTTGAAAATTCTTTTTTTTTTTTTTTGGTTAAAAATTAATTTTTTTAACTGAAAATTTAAGTATAAACTACAATTTTGAGTAAAAAAGTGTATTTTTAAAAGTTGAAAATTCGTTTCTTTGGAAGAATTTTTTTTTCTTTTTTGAAAATTGATATTTTTGGTGAAAATTTATCATATTTTTGTTAAAAATTAAACTATTTTCTTGAAATACGTTTTTTTTTTGTTCAAAATTATTTTTTTCAGCTAAAAATTAAACTGTTCCATTTCTGGTTAAAAAATTATCTTTTTTAGTTGACTATTTATTTGAAAATTCCTTTCCTTGGTTGAAAATTCATTACTTTTTGGTTGAAATAGAATTTTTTTAGTTTAAATTCTGTAATTTTGGTAGAAAATTATTTGTTTTGAAAATTCTTCTCTTCGGTTAAAAATTATTCTTCTTGTTGGAAAATTCATCTATTTTGGTTAAAAATTCATTTTTTTGGTAGACAATTTAACTATTTTATTGAAAATTCGATTGCTTTTGGTAGAAAAAAAATGCAACTGAAAATTTAACTGTATAATTTTTGTTTGAAAATTTATCTTCTCTAGTTAAAAATTTATTTATTTTTTCGTTGAAAATTGAACTATTTTTTGAAAATTTTTTTTTTTTTTTTTTGCTTGAAAATTGATGGTTTTGAGTTAAGAATTCATGTTTTTTTATATTAAATTATGCTTCTTGTTTGAAAATGCATCTATTTTGGTTAAAAATTCTTTTCTTTTTTTTGAAAATTTAACTATTTTGTTGAAAATTCGATTTTTTTTTGTTGAAAATTAATTTTTGGAACTGAGAATTTGAGTGTATCAATTTTGGTTATAAGCTCTTTTTTGAAGAAAATTATTCTTCTGGTTTAAAAATTCATCTATTTTAATGAAGAATTCATTTATATGGTTGAAAATACGTCTATTTTGTAAAACTTTTTTCCTTTTGGTTCAAAATTATTTTTTTAGATGAAGATTAAACATTCTATTTTCCGATGAAAATTTATCTTTTTAGTAGAAAATTCAACTCTATGGTTGAAAGTTCGTGTATTTTGTTAGGAATTAAACTATTTTGCTGAAAAAATGTTTTTTTTTTTGTTGTTGTAAATTTATTTTTTAAACTGATAATGTATCCATTTTTCGTTGAAAAGTCATCTATTTTGTTCAAAATTCGTTTTTTGTTGTTGTCTCAAAATTGATTTATTAAATTTCGAATTCCTGTTTGCGGTAGAAAATTATTGGTTTGAAAATTTAATTATTTGTTTGCAAACTTAATTTTTGGATTTAAAATTTAAATATTTTGTCGAAACTTTGATTTTTTGGGGGTAATAATTATCTTTTTACTGAAAATGTAACTATTCCATTTTTGGTTGAAACTTTATATTTTTTAGTTGAAAACTCAACTATGTGGTTGAAAATTCATGTATTTTGTTGAAAATTCGTCTTTTTTGGAAGAATATTAGTCTTTTTGTTTTTAAATTCAATTCTTTGGTTGAAATTTTCACTATTTTGTTTTAAATTCGATTGTTTTTTTTATTCAAAATTAATTTTTGGAACTGAAAATTTAAATGTTCCATTTTTGGTTCAAAGTTAATCTTTTCACTTGAAAATTAAATGGAAAAAGTTCGGTTTTCGAATGAATAGAAAAAATAGGTACTTTTTCAAGGAATCTGTATTATCATGAGAGAATAACAGAAATTTTTAACGTCTTTGCAGACTAGATGGAAATATGAATTAAAAATTATTTTAATTAATATTTTTCTGAAAAAATATCTTCTCCTTTCGCTCCGCTGGGAATCGAACCACAGAACTTCCGATTGCCGGTCGGGTGCTTTCTCATTAAGCTACTAGAGAGATCGAGAGAAGAAACTTTTTTCAGAAAAATATTAATTAAAAGAAGTACTTATTGTAAGCTTTCGGTGAACTAAAATATAGTCACCTCTTAAGAAATTTCTACAGAATAGTTTCCACCTAATCACTTTTAATTTTTACATCCCCAATACCCTTTTATTGTGACTGAAAAATGGCCCGAAAAATGCAAAATAGCAGTTCTCTATCAAATTCGTCCTAAAGATTCTATTTTTGAAAATTTCCAAAATGAATTATTTTTAACTGATAATTGACGAGTTTCCAAGTATTTTGTAAATAATTTTGAATTACTTAAATAATCATTATTTATTTGAACCATTTTTTTCCTTCTGTAAGTCGTGAAAATTTATTATCTATCGGGATAAATGATACAAAGTTGATGCATGTTAAGAGTAATACTTCTTGTTTAACATATTTTGTAATTGTTTAAACTTGTGACATTCATCAACTTTATATCATTTATCCCGAAAGATAATAACTTTTCACGACTTACAGAGGGATAAATTATTTGAACAAAACAAAATTATTATTTTAAAAATACTTAGAAACCCGTCACTTATTGATTACAAATTATTCATGTTGGAAAAATTCAGAAAAGTTGCCGTCATTAGCATGAATTTGTTCAAAAACTGCTATTTTACATTTTTGGGGGATTTTCCGGGCACAATTTTCCATTTTTTCGAAAACCAAGCCTTTCCCATTGAAAACCCAACGTTAATTTCAAGAGCCCAGGTGAACAGGTCAACGTTGAAAAAAAATAAAGAAGAATCACGGATTTTCTTTTTCCGGAAAACCTACTTGGGCATTGACAAAGGATTGAAGCCTCGAAAACCATAAGACATTGACTTTTTAATGTAATTACTAGTTACATGTGAGATTTGGATCTGACTTCGGATCACAAACGATATATTTTATAGTTTTACATTTTCTTAAATTAATTAGTAAGGTAGAAGATTGTTGTTTATGGGAGGTTTACATTCTGTACCATAAAACTCTTCTTGATATTGCGGCGGACACCTACTGGAATATCATACATTTGTTCTCGGTTCAATAAGGTAATCGTTTGGCTTTCCATGTTTATTTTTACGCGTCTGACAATAGAATTAAAACTTTTATACACTCCAGCAAGAACATTATGCGTCTCCAGAACTGCAAAGACGTCACCATCGGATGTTGATAATACAATTTCTTCTTCCCTTGTCACAGATCTATACGTACTTTCTCCTGTTTTCACTTTAATTAATTTATCGGCAGGAAAAACGTATCTTCGAAGTTCGAATTTCAGGCTTAGATTCAGTCTGGGAATAAGCCGAATAAATCTAAGCTGTTCCAGTCCACATCCATTTCCGTCAGGAGAAGGAAGCCTTATTAGAGAAGCCGCGGACCTGGCAGGAGGATCACTCCTTGCAAGAACAGGCCGATCAGGAGACCTAGACCTGACACGAAGATGAGGCTGGGCAGGAGAAGGATGCCTCTCAAGTAAATGATTTCTTTCAGAAGAAGAAGAAGAAGAAGAAGAAGAAGAAGAAGAAGAAGAAACTTCGTCATAATGAACACCAGGAATAGGCTCGCCATTAGGTAAACAGTCAAATTGCGAACTTAAATCTGCAACAAGAAAGAGAGGATAATATTTTTTTAAGAGCAGTTGTATTTCGAGCAAATTTAAAAGACATCAAGGGAATTCACATACTATTAAGGTGTAAAGTTTATTTGTGCAAAATCGTTATTAAACTACATATGAGATTATGAAATGTTCCGGGTGCATATTGACCCAACGGTCATGTAACCTCTGCATGAATCCTCTTCGCGCCGGTGAGCTTCTTTGCCAACAGGTAAGGATGTCTCTCCTGAGTTGGTCCGACAATTTAAATCGATGTTCTCGCGTTTGTCCGGGGCTATTGCCTTTAAACATCTTGATATTGGAGAAACATATACATATCTTGGAATACTGCAAGCGGAAACCCAAGATGTGTGTGTGTTTAAAACGGCCCTTGGAAAAAGTTATCGCCAAATTCTCAGAAAAGTTTGGACTTTCGAATTATCTGGAAAGAATAGGATCCAGGCGAACAATATTCTGGCTGTTTCTCTACTGCTCTACACGTTTGGTGCAGTAAAATGGAACGTCGACGAGTTGAAGCAACTTGACCGAAGCACACGCAAGATGATGACAATCCATCGAAGTCATCATCCTAGATCTTTCGTATCTCGAGTATACCTCCCTCGAGATAAAGGGGGTAGAGGCTTGCTGAGCTTAGAGTGTCTTCATCGCAGAACGGTTCTGGCTACAGCCTGCTCAGTTCTAAACAGCACAGATTTTCTTATGCGACTAGTACATCAACATGAAGTCGTCAATGCTGCGGCGTTTCTATACCATGCCGCAGATAGGGCCGCAGAGGAGCTTGGCTTCCCATTTGATTCCAGCGACACTACAGCCTAGCATCATTAACACCTTTGGGGCTCAAAAGTCGTGTACAGGAAGCAAAACATACGCTTCTACTAAGAGAACATGCTAACAAGCCCCTTCATGGTAAATTCTACGGCTTCATACGTAGAGAAGAGCTATCGATGGGTATGCCCAACATGTTTCTCAAGTCTGCTGGATTGAGATCGGAGACTGAGGGATTTCTTTTTGCCTGTCAAGAAGGCGTTATAGACAACTTAGTTCACCGCGAGTGCATAATGAATGTACCTGTAGGTGATACCAACTGCCGAGCGTGCAAGCAAGAGCCAGAAACACTTGGACATGTTGTGAGTGGATGCTCAAAATATGTACGCTACGGGTACATAGATAGACCTAATACGGCTCTAAAAGTGTTATATTGCCATCTTAGGCACTTCTATGGTGTTGATCTATTACCCGTCTTGCCATACGCCCAGGGGGAACTCGATTCCATTGTGGAGAATTATCAGTGTAAGATCTACTGGAATTTCTCATTCTCCACCACTCAACGTATCACTGCTACGAAGCCTGATGTTGTCCTCCAAGATCTGAAGACCAAGATCATTTACGTGATTGAATTCTCGGCACCAGCCGATGGTAATATCACGGCAAAGGAGGAAGAAAACGGGCGAAATATCAAGCACTTCTTTTCGAGCTGAGCAGGCTGTACCAAGGCTACAAAGTCCATCTTTCAGTTCTCATAATCGGCTGTCTTGGAGGTATGAAAACTTTATTTCGGAGCCAACTCAACAAAATCCTGGCTTGCCAACGTCAGGCTCATTCCATCGCGAACCGGATGCAAAAGGCTGTTCTTCTGGGATCACTTCATCTGGTCCGTCAACAATGTTCCTCGTAACATTCGACAAAGATTGGTAGCTCTAAATAAGTATCCAGAGGTGAAACCTTCATCTCCAACTGTCCCGTCTGCCGCGTAAGGTCGTCCGCGGCTAGAGGCCTGTCTCCAGGGAACAATGTTGCCCGATGTTATTTCGCGTAAATTTCCCGCTCTTGCTTGCCTTCTAGGACAGAAGGAGCAAAAGCGGATGACTTACACATTCCAGTTGCGTCGGGATTGGTTGCTTTAAGGAACCGTGATCGTAGCTTCCGGAGCCTACAACTTCTCATAAATAACATAATCATAATAATTTGACGAAAATTAAAAGCGCATGGTGTAAATATTCAAATCCCTTTTTGATATAAATACAAGGTGCAATAATTACGTCCCATGCTTTTATTTTTAGTCAAATTGTTATTATGTTATAATTATTATTCCACGAGCCTATTTACAGTGTGACTTTCATTATTATATTCATACACTTCAGTATTAGGTAGTTTTCCGTACAACTTACTCATTTCCATCTCTTTTTGATTACCTAATTATTTTCCGTCCTTCTAGAAAATTGTATTTAACGCTAAAATCAAGAGACTAAGCAAAACAAATTATTGGGAACTTATGTAATCGAATCACCCGGTTGTTCGACGTAATGACTGGTCTATTGAAGACCACTGACAAATTTATTGAAAATTACTCGTGTTTAGTTTTTTCAAAATACTTCATTTGTGGCTAAAGCTACGTTAATAATGCTGGAGAAAAAGTTATTGCACTTAAAACAAACAACATTTTTTTGCTATTTTCAGCCAAAAAAGTTTTTTTCAAGTAGCTCGTTTCGTGCATGTCCTGCGACCGTATTTGATCATGTTGGCCACATATATGCATTTTTAGTTCATTACAAATACACTTTTTCTATTTTTCTTCAAAAAGCAATTAATTGTTTAACCATTGTTCAAATAATACTTTCCACTATCAACTGTGTGCATATTTTACGTACTTTGTTTGTGAAAATTAGTTTCAAAATATGTGGCGTCGAAAGTGAATAAAGAAAAAATTATAAATTACTGTTTTTACATTGTTTATTCATTATGATTTCTAAAATCCTAATGTGGAAACCACTAAAGGAATCACTAAAAATCATCTTACCTTCGGGATCTTGTGTAATTTATTTGTTTACATATTCTTTTATTGTCAACAATTACAAATAATTGTTGCCTCTGTAATGATTAGTTCATCAATTTTTGGCATTTTGAAAATAAAGTAATACAATCTTGTGAAACTAATTCCTTCAATTACATTTTTTTATAAATAATGAGTGAACAATGTAAAAACAGTTGAGTTATAGTTTTCTTGTCATTCACTTTCGACAGGGTGAAAAGTATTATTTAAATAATGGTTAAACAATAAATTGTTTTTTCTTTAAAGAAAAATGAGAAAAAGGGTATTTCTAACGGACTACAGATGCATACATGCCACCAAAGTTCTCAGATACGGTCGCAGAACATTTTCCAATACATACAGAGCCTTCCGAATGGAAATGGTCAAAGTTTCATGGTCATAACTCGTGACCTATAAGAGCTACAACATTTGTGCTTTTTTTTTATTATACGCGAAACTTGGTCCACCATCCCCTATTGTTACACTTTTTTCGCAGGACCTGCACGAAACGAGGTATTAAAAAAAACTTTTCTGGCTAAAAATAGCAAGAACGTCGCATTTTTGAAGCCATAACTCTTGACCTATGAAGGCTAGAAGATTTTTTTTTTTAGATTTACGCATCATTTTCCGCAGTACAACTTTTTCTCTAACATCATTAAAGTAGCTTTACTCAAAAACGAAGTATTTTGAAAAAACTGAACCTATTGGGGGCTAGGTCATTGTTTTTTTTTTGTAGAATTATCCAAAGTTGCATCTACTTGAATTGAAATCCAAGACATTTTGTCGCAAAATAACATGTTCCAAAGTACAGATACAAACTTAAGATTTGGGGTTTTTAGCCTCTTTTTTGAAAAAATCTAGGTTCTTGCTTTACTGTAGATTAACTGAGCTGTTGAAAATTTTTCTCTAAAATGCAGGGGGGAGGGGCTGGTATGTCTACGGAAACAAAATTTTTGGAACTTTTTTCAAAAACCTTTTCAGGATGCATCGTAGTAATTTCTGGAAAATTTGGAATTTTCATCAGCACCCCTTAAATAAACCGTTCTAGCAAAAAAAAAGCATTTTACGGTGAATAAGTACCAGATGCCTGGGCTAGCGGTAGTGCCCCGAGTTTTGCAAATTTGTACCCAATTTTTCAAATTAAAATTTCATTTTTAAAAAAGTGGGAAAGAATGCGGGCAGAAGGTATCCAGCCTGGACTTTCTGTTTAATAACTCCGGGCTCTACCGTCTGGCCTAACTGGGAATTGAAAGACTCTCGCATCGCGGTCCATGTAAGTTGCGCGGTTTTTTTTAAAGCCTTCTTTCTCCAGAATAGTTGAAAATCGTATGTTGGCACGTTGGCAAGCGTACTTCAGCATATTTCAAGTTTGGTGATGACCTATTACTGTAAGGAGTATGAATCCGCAAAAAAAATTTCTGGCGGGTGCATGTTCCTCTTGTAAAATATTTCCAATTCCCACCAAAACTAACAAAAAATGATGATGTGCATGTTATAAATATTGAAAAATACAGTTAGAAATAAAATATTAAGAGTTTTTACGACCTAGAATTACTGTACTTAAAAGAAAACTACGCATGCGTCATTACTGTCGACGCCGCATACGTGTGTAGTCGGTGATCCATCATTCTACAACAGCTGTTAGCATCGTTACTCGACGCATGGCTTCTTTTACATTGAATTTACTGATATTCTCATAAAAAATTGAAAGATAATTACTAATTCGAGATGCAAACAAAAAATCATTTAAATAATCTCGTTAAGCCTATTATTTACAGCATAGGTGCTTCTAAAAATGGTTCAGAAACAGTTTTGCTTCCTAGAATGCTCGGGTATGCATCGGAATGTTTTGGCCCACTAATTTTATTTTAACCAAAAAAATGCATACGCCACTCTTCAAAAAAGGGAGAAGAGTGAAAAAACTTGATTCCTAACTACACTACATTTATCCACATAGTTTAAAATAGTGGAAAATTATATTTTGGAGATGTTTTGTGGACTTTTGCTAAGATGGATATAGGATATATTTTGTAACTGAAGAGGCTCTTCAGAAAAGTGAAAGATTTAGCAACAAATAAATAAAGTACCAGGAGTTCGAGAAAAATTGACATCGACTTCACATTCTCTCACCCTGGTCAAGAAAATACCATCAAAAACAAATAATGACCTATTTTATAAGATAAAAAGGAAATCTTTAACAAAGAATCTTCGGAAGCCGAGGAAGTGCCAATGCTAAGAAAATATATAAAAATAAAAAATAAATTCATAGAAGACTACTATGTTTATTGGAAGAAATTGTTTAAATTCTGAAAAAATTTATCAAAAATAGATATATTATTATTACTACTATCATATTCACCAGTAGAATTGAGGATGATTGCCGAGCTGAAGACCAGAGTATAAACGACCTTCATTTTTGCAAGCGGAGGAAAAACTGAATAATTTATTACCAAAAAATTTTTTCAAGAGGGTAAAAAAAGAATATTCTAGTGCTTCGTTATAGTTTATATAATGTATTCTGTACACGTTATCTCATAGATTATAGTGAAGCTTGCTCTTTTGAGATATTTACATTTCATTAAAGCCAGGTTCGAAGATAAGAATTTAATTACTAAATTTGTTCACATTGGGTTAAAAAATTCTGTAAATTTCTTATTACATTCTCATCAGAGAAGGTCTTAGATTTGTGCAAAATTTGATTCCCCCGTTTTTGTCAAATTTTCACGCTTTGAGACCCACTGAACCCAAAAAACAGGTCTTTACGAATGTTTCTATCTGAGACCACTTTTTTCGAAATTTAAAAAATATATGTATGGTTATTAGTAGTACTCAAAAAGGCGAACAATTTGTCCTGATGACTTTTTTTGGCAAAAAAAATATTACCAGAGTTCTAGCATTTACAAAATTCCAAAAAACAAACGAAAATGAACATTTTAAGCCAAACAACGCACGATATGAAAAAATGTCAGAGCAAGAAAAACGTTGCATTTCTAGCACCCTACAATATTATCACAACAACTTTATGAATTTTTCTGTAAAATCGAAAATTCAAATTTTGACCGCACAAAATATAGTGAAAAATAAAAAATTCCATTTTGCGGACAAACTATACAAGAAAAGAAAAAAGGCGACCCGACAAAATTTATGTATTCAAAAAAGATTCATAAATTTGTAAGAGATCACTTTTTGATAGGATGCGTAGTTTTTGTTTTATTCGTAAAAAACTGCATTAAAAATAGAAAAACTGAATTTTTTGGAACACGGCAAAGGTACAAAAAAAATTAATAAACAAAAGTTGTTCGCCCATAAAGGATCTAAAAATTTGTTATCGACCATTTTTAGACAGAAAGTGTAGATTTTCTTTTAATCGTAAAAAACAAGATTAAAAATTAAAAAATTAAACTTTTGGAAAAACGACATCAGAGACAAAAAAAAATGAGAAGACAAAAGTTGTTCAACCAAAGAAGATCTACAAATTTGTTATAAACTATTGTTATGAAAATATATTAAAAACAAAAAAATTACCTTTTTTGAAAAAGGACTTTACAAATATTGAATTAATCATGATAAATAAAATTTGTACTTCATTTTGCAATATCTAAATAAGCAATCCCAGGCCGATGTAGAGAAATAAATATAATATACATTTGATATAATAGTGTTGAACATAACGTCGAAAAGTTCACATTTTTGACAAAATCGAGTGCGCAGTACGAGATACGTGATGAGAATGTGTTCGTTAAAGCCGAAGGAGCTTCAACAAAAGAGAATTCACAATCACCAAATTACAGTTATTTTGAAAGTGGTTTTTTCTGCACTGGAAGTAAATTAACAAAAACAGAAAGGAAAAATGATTTTTGTACGTTAGAGAACGAACTTTTACCTGTTTTACAAGCTATGAATTAATAACTTCTGATGATATGAAGGAGTTATTTATATTATTTTTTTATAGATAATTTTGTAAACTTTGCAACTGGTACTTGCGTTTTATTAATTTTCATGCCGTTTAATAAAAATATTTAAAAAATTCTGATCATGTGAAATTCCTAAAACGAGCCCCGGTTAGGCTAGAAAAATTTAGGAAAAAGCGAAATCTGCTTTACTTGTGAGTTTCCGTTGGTAATGAGTTGAGCTTGAATGTGTTTTGCATATTCCTTGAAAAATTGGTTGCAGAAAAACAGTGACTATTCATCAAAAAGAGTGCTGAAGACAGCAGGTAAGACACTCAGGTTAATACAATAAAATGAATGGGGACGCTTTCAGAGAATGGTTTGAAGAAGGAATTGAGGAAGTATGAAATTTAAAGGTGGCCGTAGGAAAACGGATACGAGTTTCGAGACAGCATCGAAAAGGACAATTGTTGGACATAGTCAAAGGGGTGAAAGGAAAACCTGGTAAATATTTAATTGACTCGCTTGCTGGAAGGCAAGTTGACATTGTTTTGCACTTAACCCCTTATTATTGTGAACTAAATCCAATTGAATGGTGTTTTCCACGGTGAAGGGGTACGTCAAATCGAAGACTTCAACTGTAAAAAGAGCTTCGAAAGGAATTCGAAGGATAGGTTAATAAATAAGAAGGGGGAGATTCTAAGGGACTGGATGGAGGATAGAGGCTGGGCGGTGGCAAATGGTATGGCAACTGGGGACGAAGAGCGAGAATACACATACGTAGGTAAGGTGGGGGTATCGATAATAGATGATGTAGTTATGAATATGCAAGGGTGGCAGGAGATGGAGAGATTCTCAGTAGAAGGGAGGGTAGAATCAGACCATCAGCCATTAGGGTTGTGGATAAGGGGTGAGAACGGCGGAGGGCAAGGTGAGGAAGAAGTGTCGACGGGGGAGAGAGTTAGCTGGACGAGAGAGGCGATAGAGAAGTATAAGGAGCAGTTAGGGAAGGTACGCTTCGAAGGGGAGACGGTGGAAGAGATATGGGAGGATTTAAAAGAGAAAGTGAAAGGTTGCGTGCAAAAGAAGGTATTTAAAAAGAAGAAGAAAGGAATGGTGAAGCCGTGGTGGGATAGGGAATGTAAAAAGATGAAAAGGAAGGTGAAGAGGAAGTATAAGAATTGGAAAGAGGGTACTGCGAAAAGGGAGGAGTACGTAGAAATGAGGAAGGGGTTTAGATTGATGTGTAAGAAGAAAGAACAGGAAAAGGAGAAAGAACTGGAGGAGGAGTTAGGAAATGTTAAGACAGAGGGGGACGCCTGGAAGATAATAAATAGGTTTAGGAAGCGTAGAGTAGGGATAAGCGAGAAGATAGGGAGTGAGGAGTGGAGGGAGTTTTTTAAAGAATCATTCCAGGGCTCAGATTCAAGGAAGAGAGATGATGGGAGTAGAAGAACGGGGGAGGCAGAGATGGAGGAGTTGAATGACGAGGAGATAGAGAAACAGATAAGGAAATTAAGAAGGTCAAAATCAGCAGGGCTGGATGGGATAGAGAACGAATCATGGCTGTTTAGTACACAAGAGGTTAGGGAGAGGCTGAAGGAGGTAGTGAAGAAAGTATGGAGGGGGAGGGATTCCCACGAGGGTGGAGAGAAGGGTTAATAGTACCTCTGTATAAGAAAGGAGATAGGGATAGGCAGGAAAATTATAGAGGAATTACGCTAATGAATACGGCGTATGAAGTATACGCGATGGTGGTGGCGGAGAGGCTGCGGAAGGATGTCCAGGGGAAAGGAATATTGCCGGAGACGCAGGCGGGCTTTAGGGCAGGTAGGAGTACTATCGACAATATCTACGTTCTGCAGCACATTGTGGATAGAGAATTAGCGAAGAAGGGGTCGAGAGTGTACGCGTTTTTTGTGGATCTAAAAGGCGCGTTTCCGTCGGTGGATAGGGGGAGGTTGTGGGAGGCGATGGAGGATAGGGGAGTGGAAAGAGGCCTGATCGAGAGGGATTTCGGAGGGATTCTGGATGAATAGGGGATTAAGACAAGGGTGTCCGCTTAGCCCAACGCTTTTTGCGATTTTAATTGCGGATATGGAAAGTAAGCTGGAGGCTGGAGTAGTAGGAGGAGTCAGGATAGGAGGGGTTAGAATTTGGTCGCTAGCGTATGCAGATGACATAGTGTTGGTGGCAAAAAGCGAGGAGGCCTTAAAGGAAATGATGACGAGGTTGAGAAGATACCTGGATAAGAACAGGTTAGAACTGAATGCGGAAAAGTCCAAGGTTATGGTTTTCAGAAAGGGAGGTGGAAGGGGTAAGGAAGGGGAGTGGAAGTGGAAGGGAAAGGCGGTGCAGGAAGTGAAAGTGTTTGTGTACCTGGGCTTCTTGTTTCGGAGGAATGGCGGAGTGGATGGTCACATAAAAGAGAGAGTGAGGAGGGCAAATTGATGAGGCAGGTGTGGAGGTTGGGAAAGAAGTTATTCGCAGATGATTTTGGAAGGAGAATGAAATTGTTTGACTCACTAGTGATGAGTGTCCTATTGTATGGAGTAGAGGTGTGGGGGTGGAAGGAAAGCGAAGAGGTAAATAGGACACATGAGAGGTATGTAAAGTGGACACTGGGGCTGGCAAGGAACACGCCTAATTATATTGTTAGGAGGACGAAGGGGAGAACGAGTGTAGGGATTCTAGCGGGGAGTCGGGCGTGTAAGTATGAGGAGAAATTTTTGGAAGAGGGGGGAAGTAAGCTGGTTAGGTAGTGTTGGTGAGAGAAGGAGAACAGGAGAGGGGGTGGGAAGATGGAGGTTGAAAGAGAAAGGTATTTTAGAACGAATGGACTGCAGATGGATGAAGTGAGAAGGATGCATGAGGAAGGAAGGAAGGTATATGAGTTGGTTAAGAAAAACAGCATGGAGAAAGAGAAGACAGCAGGGGAAGAGAGAATAAGAGAGACAAGGTTTAATGGGAACTATTTGTGGATTATGCCAAGGACGAGAGCGCAATATTTGTGTGAGAAAGGAGAGAAAGGAAGTCAGGAGCTTATAGCGAGGATGAGATGTGTGTGCATGGAGGGTTATAATAGGTTCTGGCTCGCTAGGGAAAAGAGGATGTGTGAACTATGTGGGAAGGGGGAGGCAAGAGTGGAGCATTGGTTGGAGGAGTGCGTAGAGGTGGAAAGGAGTGGGATAAGCATGGAGGTACTGATGCATGAAAGGGGGGACAAAAGGGCAGTAGCATGGGTGAAGTGAGTTTTGGGTAAGATGGAGAAGAAGAGAAGGAAGGAGGAAGTGGAATGGAGAAGGAAAGATTGTAAATAGAGGAGGAAGTAAATATAAGTAAATGTAAACATTGTAAATAGTAGATAAGCATTAGGGATTAGCCGCGGAGGCAGAGTTTGGTAATGCGAGGCAAAGCAAGAAAGTAGGGACATGCGTGCGAGGCGAGGCGAAGCGAGGAAGGCAATGCGATAAGAGCGAGCGCCGTTATAATAAACGCTAAAAAATAAACGTTTATCTATCGAAGACTTCAACTTCTAAAATAGCTGACGCTCTACAAGTTCTAGGAAAGGAATTCATGGAGTCACGGCGGACAACTGGAGAAAATTTGTTGAGCATAGTAAAGGATGAGGACAAATTTTGTCACATAAGTGATCGAATTGACACGATGACAGATGCGAAGATATAGGCGATTCCTGCACTTATAATCAATCTGGGAGATTCAGTTCTGATAGTCACAGTTAAGAGGAAATAAATTGGCGGAAAATGGTCGGGAAGGGAAAAATTGGACGCTGATATTTTTTTTTATATCTCAGGACATCACTGAATTTTTATGAGGTCGTTATCATCTGTTTTCTCTTATCAGTATCATTGTAACCATGGAGCTTCCGCTGCCTACCGTGTCCGATTGTGAAGTGCGATCTGTAATTAAATTTTTAGTCTCAGAAGGTGTTGGTGTTCCTGAAATTCACCGTAAGGTCACTTCAGTGTATGGAGAAGGATTTATGAGCATCGAAATAATTCGCAGACTTTTCAGCGCTAGAAACAAATTTAGAAGTACTAACCTCGATCAAATCCAGCAGATCTAAACTAGATACGGTCAGACAAGGAGGAAACATCGTCCAAAACTATGGTCAACTATTTAGAAAAGCCTGCGATGATCTTGTTTACGCAGTCCAGACGGACTATAGCTTCGGAACCCACTAGACTTCAATCTCGATCAATCACAGCAAGACCTTCAGAAAACACCACTCCCTAAGAGGCCGAAGTACCAAACTAGAATCTGCCGCTGAGCGAAAGTCTAAAGATATCCTGTTTCAATTGCAAATTAAAACCAATATCTGGAAGAGGAAGAAGAGACGGATCAATATATAAATTATTAGTAGATAGCTCAGTAGCAATCAATGTAATAAGAGGATCCACTTGCAGCCCGAATAAGAAACCCTTATTTTTCATAAGAAATTCTTATTGTGTGACGATCACGATGAAACGGCAGAAGTAATTTATCTACAGCATTTTGAAAAAAAAATATTACATATAGTAGAAGAAAACTTCTCTATATTAAAAGATGGAATAATAATATCACTATTCTTCCACCAATACCCAGATATGCCATAACGAAAACTTACGGGATAATCTACAAACGGAAACTACCATTACATTTCGAAGGAGACTGTCTACCTGGAAACTCAACAAATATCTGTAAAACCAATGTATCCAACAAAGAAAATCAAGAAATTTGGATAGAAAATAAAAAGAAATTCCTAAAGGACTATAAGCAATATACAATAATAAGGTAGAAATACCTGATGAACCTGATTACCTATTACGCTCTATACTACTGCATGAGACTGGAAAAAATTGAACACAATCTAAACCTAAAACAGATCAAACCAAACATTAGAGGACGCATAAGAGAAATATTGACTCAATACTCAGAAGTTTTTATGATAGATGGAGACCCACTACTATGTACACCAACCAGCTCGTGTACCTTTTCCCGGCAATAGTCAATATCCTGGAACAATTGGGAAATGTAATGTTTTTCATAATCTGCGACCTTAGTGCACGATTCCACCAAATCCCCATGAAGGATGAGTGCAAGAAGTACATATCATTTTCTACTGTACCAGGATATTTTGAATTTAACAAGATGCTGTTTAGCCTAAAAAGCGCACCCGCTAGATTCCAATGTATGATGGACATCGCCTTCAAAGAAGCAGTAGGAAAATAATGTTTCGTCTACACTGACGATATCGTAGTATTCGGAGAAAACTTATATGTGCATAACAAAATGTAGTGACAGTTGTGCAAAGAATAAAAATTCGATATTTGTTGAATGGAAGCGGTAATTCAATTACGCCTCTTATTTGTTATATCACATAAATACGTTAATTATGTTTTAAAACGTTGTTTTCCGCCTCCTTCCAGTATCGACCAGGAAACTTGATTGAACACTAAACAAAAAATGAAATGATGAGAATACATAATTACACAGCCACACAGAAAAAAAAGTTGGAGCTCCTACGGACTCGACTGGTCAATTCCTACGAATTTTGAGCCGCTGAATCCAAATCTGACGTTAAAATTTAAAAGTTAGATCCCATTTTCAACATAACCTCAAAAAAACATACTTTTTTCATGTTAGAATAGAAAGAGAAATTTATAGCGGATTGGTGAGCCCATGTTTTTAACGAAAAGTGTAGCGTGCTCCTATGTCAAGTGATCAACAGGGGCAAAAGTATTTTCACGCCGATGATACGAACATGATACGCCGATGATTGCGAAAAATCATCACGTGAGAGCAGCATCATTCGTTTATCGCAATCGTTTTTCGTCTCGTAACCTACAAAAAATACATTTGAGTGCTTCTGAAATGTCTTTTCCTTAGCCCTATCCGACTACTGTGGAAAGTCGTTGTCGCTTACGAGTTACACTTGACGGGTGAAATTCATCCGTCCGTGTCGGCCGACAGGCGGAGCCACATTCGTCCTGTTCCACAAAAGCATTGATTCTTGTAGGAAAATCAATAATTAATTAACAATAAGAATGTTCCGGATTAGTTCAGGAAGGTCAAGAGGAAGTACAAGAAGTGGAAAGAGGGAACTGCGAAAAGGGAGGAGTGCGTAGAAATGAGGAAGGGGTTTAAATTGATCTGTAAGAAGAAAGAACAGGAAAAGAGAAAAATCTGGAAGAGGAGTTGACAAGTGTTAAAACAGAGAGGGACGTGTGGAAGATAATACATATTTTTAGGAAGCGTAGAGTGTGGATAAGCGAGAAGATGTGAGTGATGGAAGTGACGAGATGGAAGAAGATGGAAGTGAGGAGTGGAAGGAGGTTTTTAAAGAATCTAGGGCTCAGATTCGAAGAAGAGAGATGATGGGAGTAGAAGGACGAGGAAAGCAGAGATGGAGGAGTTGAATGACGAGGAGATAGAGAAGCAGATAAGGAAGTTAAAAAGGTCAAAGGCAGCAGGGCTGGATGGGGTAGAGAACAAAGATTGTCTGTTTTGTACGCAAGAGGTATACGCGATGGTGTTGGTTGGCGGAGAGGCTGCGGAAAGATGTCGAGGGGAAAGGAATATTGCCGGAGACGCAGGCGGGCCTTAGGGCGGGTAGGTGTACTATCGAAAATATCTACGTTCTGCAGCATGTGAGAGGAGTGGATAGAGGCCTGATCGAGAGAGTAAGGAAGATATATTAAGAGACGTGAGATAAGGCAAGAGGAGGGGAGGGGATTTCGGAGGGATTCTGGATGGATACGGAGTTAGGTAAAGGGTGTCCACTTAGCCCAACGCTTTTTGAGATTTTAATCGCGGATATGGATAGTAAGCTGGAGGCCGGAGAAGGTAGGAGGAGTTAAAATTTGTTCACTCGCGAATGCAGATGGCATAGTGTTGCTGGCAAGAAGCGAGGAGGTCTTAACGGAGATGATAAAGAGTTTCAGAAGATACCTGGATATGGATAGGTTTGAGCTGAATGCGGAAAAGTCCAAGGTTATGGTGTTCAGAAAAGGAGGTAGATGGGATAAGGGAGGGGAGTGGAAGTGGAAGGGAAAGGCGGTACAGGAGGTGAAAGTGTTTGTATACCTGGGCTTCTTGTTTCGGAGAAATGGGGGAGTGAGTGGTCGCATAAAAGGTAGAGTGAGGAGGGCAAATGTTGCGATGAAGCAGGTGTTGTGGTTGGGAGAGAAATTATTCGCAGATGATTTTGGAAGGAGAATTAAATTGTTTGACTCACTAGTAATGAATTACAACATTTTGAAAAGAAAATTAATTAACTTATACGTTAAATTAATTATTTATGATCAATATGTATTTGTGCATTAATAATTAATTTCTGAAACTATTACCTCTGTAATGTACTTATTGCCATATTAACGGCATAAAAGGGGCAGATTGAAATTTAATATTCTGCGATGCGTATGTAAGATGAGCATGATATATGTGCATCTGAAAATAATTATGAGGCTTTGGTCTTGTATAAAACAATTTTCTAGACATACAAGTAGGTTTTCAATACGAAATTCAATAATTTACATACGAACACTATGAATTAATCGCTTGTTTTATCATGAATTTGGATCTTTTAACATCATATTTGAAATCAGGAATATAAAAAAGCTTCTGGCTCACTGTGCACTATGCAGTAGTGTAATTTTCTTCTATAATATTTTCGTGAGGGAATGAAAATGAAATTTTTTGTCTGTTTACGAACAAGACTGCCTGAGGCATTGACGAATACAACAATTTTAAAACCTAGGTACATGTAATACTTGGGTCCGACTTCAGATCACAACAAAAAATTGTATAGTTTAACATTTTATTAATTGAATGAATAAGGTAGAAGGTTGTTGTCTGTGCGGAGGTTTACATGCTGTACTATAAAACTTTTCCTAATTGAGTGACGGACACCTACTGGAGTTTCAGCCATTTCGTTTCGGAGATATTTATACACTCCAAGCAGAACATTATAAGTCTCCAATATGGCAAAGACGTCACCATCGGATGTTGATAGTACAATTTGTTGTTCGGTTCGCACAGGCCCGTACGTTGTAAGTCCTGTTTTCATTTTAATTTATTTATCTGAAGGAAAAGTGTATCTTCGAAGTTCGAACTTGCGTTGCGGATTTATTTTGGGAATAAGCCGAAGAAATCTAAGTTGTTCAAGTCCACATCCATTTCCGTCAGGAGAAGGAAGCCTTATTAGAGAAGCCGCGGAGCTGGCAGGAGGATCACTCCTTGTAAGAAGAGGCCTATTAGGAAACCTAGACCTGACACGAAGACAAGGCTCGGCACGAGAAGAAGAGAGTTCGCCACAAGGAACACCAGGAATAGGTTCGCCATTAGGTAAACACTCAAATGGCGAACTTAACTCTGCAAACAAGAAAGAGAGGATAACATTTTTTAAGTACGTTGGTATTTCCATCAGGCCTAAGATTTTACAATTCTTCTACAAACCATTTTTATATAATTTGTAGAGAAATATGAAAATTTGTAATAAAATGAAAAGTACCATTTTTCCACAAAGAATTTTATGAAGTTTCCCCAAAATTGCAAAGAATTCCGGTTCTCGCCTTGTCCCGTAAACGTATGGCCTTTTTTAATGCTAAAATGAAGGTGATGGGCAAACAAAATTATGGGGAACTTATGTAATCGAATCTCTAGGTTTTTCGACGTGATGACTTGTCTATTGAGGACCATTGACACAAATGAGATGCAACAAATTTTACACCAGCGTTTTTCTTTGAATGTGTGAAGTGGGGCAACCGCTAGCAGGGTAACTGCGACTAAGGTAAACTCATCGCGGTGAATCGCAGATATCTCCGGCAAACTCTGATAGAGGAAGCACGTTAGAGGCATGTACCATGGAACGTTTACCTCAGTTGGGAGTAATCAGCTGACTTCTGCCCTGCTAGAACGATTACCTGCAATACTTCGTACCCCTAGTTTGTTCTGTGAGTGGACCTATAGGTTCTAGTCAGGAGGCTTCAAGGTACTGTTAATATTTTCCATTATTTGTGTCCAGAAAAACAATCTAGATGTAGGGAGACCCCAATCTTGTATTTTGGCCAGATTTTAGGTTTTGGCCTGGGTTAGAATAAAAGAAACAAAAAACTGTAGTCAGGAACGGTTCGGGTCTTAGTCAGCTTATGGGTTTTACCCGTTTTACTAACAAGGGGAATCTATATACTTCGGAATTTTGTTTGGATTAATACTCCTTCCAGTAATAGGTCGTTACCAAAACTCGTAATATGCTAAAGTAATAAGATGCGTTTTTGAGTCATTCTCGAGGAAAAAGGCCTTAACACGGACTTTACATGTACCGCGATGCGTGAGTCTTTCAACTCTCGGTTAAGTCAGAAGGTAGCGCCCCAAGTTTGTAAGCGGAAAGTTCCGGCTCGATTTCTACTGCCTCAGAGTGAGTGGTCCCTCCCTAACATTGCAGTCTACGAATATGAATCCGCAAATAAATTTCTGAAAGGTGTATGTTCCCCTTGTGAAATATTTGCAATTCCCATGAAAACAAACAAAAAATTATGATATTCATTATATAAATCAGGGGTCTCCACCATCCACAGGTGCAGCCTGACAGCCTGGCCATTTTCAGGATCTACCAGTTTTTTTCGATGGGAAACTGAGACAAAATTTACATATGACCCCTTGAAAGAAAATATTAGTTGGAAGGGTTCATAAACCTAAACCTCGAGGGCCCCATTTTTTTCTCCTATGCAAGATGCAACTCTTTGAGGCACTTCGACTCGGGCAAAGGATGGGGAATCTTCTTGACAGTTCTGTGTCAAATCTGAGTAGATCCAACCTATTCGCCTGGGATCGCTAGTAGATACAGGATCAACCTTTGGAGACCACTGATATAAATATGGAAAACACAGAAATGAAATTTCAAGAGTTTTTACGCCCTAGAATAACTGGCCTTCACAGAAAACTGCTCATGCGACATTACTGTCGACGCTGCACATGTGTCCAGTCGGTGATTCGTCATTTTGCAACAGCTGTTAGCAACGCTACACTCCGTAACGCTTTTTTCAAATTTCATTTACAGATAGTCCTATAAAAGATTATACTACTCTAGGAATTGAAGATGAAGATTTGAAAAAATAAATTATTAAGATGATGTTAACAAACCCAAGCCTTAAAGTGTAGATGCTTCTAAAAATGGTTTAGAAGCAGTTTTGCTACAGGAAAATGTATCCGTCGCAAATGGGAATAAATCAATGAATTAATTTCCAGCCCAAATATAAAGTAGTAGATTAAGATTGGAGAGATATCGTGCAATAATTGCGTATTTCGGTGGATGAAGAGAACGAATTTAAAAAGAATATTCTGAGGACGAGAAAGTACAAATGCTAAGAAAATATACATAAATCTAAAAAAAAAGATTCACATAAGAGTACTATGTTTGTTTGGGCAAAAGTTTTTAATTTTGAAACAGTTTATGAAGAATAGATATATTATTATACAATTATATTCACCAATTAAATTAATGATGATTGCCAAGGTAAAGACCAGGGTATGAACGAACCTCATTTTTTCCAAGTTGAGGAAAAACTGAATAATGTATTAATAGAAAATTTTTTTAAGAGTATAACAAAGGAATATTCTGGTGCTTTATTATAGATTGTATATTACATTTCATACACATTATCTCATGTAGTATAGTCAAGCTTGTTCTTTTCTGATACTCGCATTCAATTAGAGTCAGTTTCAAAGATAAGAATTTAATTACTGAATTCGTTAAAGTTGAGGTACAAAATTCGGTAAATTTTTTTAACCTCTCACGTGAATACGAGATTTCTGTATTTCCTTGTATATATTATCTGAAATAATAGTGAAAACCCCGACGAATTATCTAGAAAATAGTTGAATTTTCAAGCCGAAAATATGACTTTTCGACCAAAATAGACCAATTTTTTGGTTGAGAAAATACAAAGGGCTTAGCCGGACTTTTCAACAGAGAATAATGAACATTGAACCAAAAATAGTTGGATTTTCTTATCAGTTTGGATTTGGAAATTTTTGTTCAAAATTCAAATTAATTTTCCATTACACAGCTCGTTTTTCGAAAAAACGGAAAAAAGAAATACTTGTTATTATCTTTTATAAAGTAAAGTTTGGTCCCCTCTTAAAGAAGGTTCGACGAATAATTTGCACCCAATAACTTTTAATTTTACTCCCTCCCCACGATTCTCATGTATTGTACCCTGAACATGCTCCAAAAAATACAAAGTGGCAGTTTTATGTAAACTTCATACTGAAAACGGTATTTTTAATACAATTTTCCAAAGTTATCATTCACATTGACAAGTTTCTAAGAATGGCCCTCCCAGCTTCGTATCAGGGAGACCAGACTTTGTGATGCCAGAGTGATGCCCGGTATCGTCCCCTTCTGCCCTGGTCACCTAAAGGTTACTGTACGTCCTTTGTTAATTACTACGAAACCTGATCTGAAAGACATTCTTATTATCATTTTCCCTCTTCAATAAGGTTTTCGCATCCTCCATTCAACCGCTCTTGCGTTGAAGTCACCGGTCACCAGTACCTTGCCTTCTTCCTCTCGGATGGCGAATTCGAGGAGATCCAGCTTTTCCTGGAAGTCGAGGATACTCTCGTTGGTGGTGATGTAGCAAATAATATAGGTGGTGCGAACCATGTTGGCCTTCTTTCTAGGAGATTAACTGCGGGAGGAGGTTATTAGTTTTTCGGCTCCAGTTGAGATTCCTTTGTAGTATGCGGATCATCGGTTGTTCTTGAGCGTGGCCAATTCCTGCCTAAGGTCTTTGCATGCGCCTGAACCTGGAACATGTTTAGGAGACTACGGTTTTTCCTTTAGTTCTGCACTGAAGAGTCTCCGTGAAGATGGCTGCTTTTTGACGTTACTGAATCTTTCGCGTTCCCTCGAGGTTTCGCCTAACCGCATCTTCAACGTCTTCTTTGATGGTAACGCAGTCGAGATCTAATAGTTCGAGCGGGACTCTGGTCACCAGAATCCTCTTAGTACCCATATCCTCTAATTTAATTTTGAGGGCTTCGCTGAAGGCTTTCATGTCCTTCGTTTTTTTCAGTTATAGTAAGACGGAATCTTTAAAAGACAATGAAAAGAGCCAGCACTTCTTAGTAGCGTGGGACTTTTAACCACTAAACGTCACCACCCTTTCCTTCTTAACATAATTCTCACGGAGCCGCTTTCGCATTACATTAGGGGGTGCCGTTTTCTGACCTACTACGGCATCTGCTGGTTTCTTTCTTCTGCACCTTCATGTCTCTACCAAGCTGTAGGCATCGTTATCAGCAGAACGAAAATGTCGCACATCGGGCTCATCGGCCTTTGAACATCCTGCTTGTGCATGGTTGGATCTCGCTGGCACTCCTTCCTTCCCTTAACTGCACGCATCGTCTTCATCAGCGGAGTGATTGTCACGCATTGGGCTCATCGTTAGAGATTACGTTCTTAGCCTTTAAGTTCGAATTTATAATCTTTTCTATTTACAAATTATACCTTTGTTTGCTTATCGTTCGAATTAAAAAAAAAGAATCACTGATTGCAGATACGATAGACGAAATATATATGAATGATCCTTCATGCGAATATTAAATGTGGGGTCATCCTATTCAGAATTTCTTATGGAACTGAAAGGTTTCTTGTTCGGGCTGTAAGTTATTTCTATTATTATGATTATTCCTGCTTCGCTATCTACTAATAATTTATATATTGATCAAAATGATCGGGTTTTCCGCACTTGTGACAAGACATCTTCAAACTTTCGCTCAGCGGCAGATTTGAGTGTGGTACTTTCGCCTCTTAGGACGAAGTGTTTTCTGAACGTCTTATTGTGATTAGTTGCGATTGAAACTTTATGGGTTATCTAGGCACTTGGCTTTGTCCAAATCTCCTATCTCCATTTTTGTCCTTTTTTCCAGCTTCAGCTTCCATGCTTTTCGCAGAGCTTTTGTTAGCGTGGCTGGTTGCCTTGGTCTAACTTGCAAATATATTTTGTCTCTTAGGTCCATTATAGATCTTGTTATTGCACTTTTTTCTATTTAAGGTTCCATAGTTCTTTCCGTTCCCAAGGTATATTTCGTCTGGACTGCGTAAACAAGATCTTCCTAGGATCTTCCTAGATCTTCCAAATTTGCTTCTAGCGCTGAGGAATGTTTCTTGTAGTTTTCCATTTAAAAACATTACTGTTCTCATCAAGTATTTTACAGGTGATGAGGTATTCATTAGCATTGGTCTGCGTGGTAATTCATTCGGTCGTTCAGAAGCCATTTTTTTGTTGCTTGAGAAATTACTTGCTTTTATCGACAAGGTGTAGGCGATCATAAAATGTAGAATTCGATATTAATAGATGAGTTTGAGAACAAATTATATAAATAAACCATCTGCGACGTACGACGAGGTTGTGTATTCGCTGCGTTTTAAAAAATGTCGAGCGGGAGGTTTTGACGCCAATGATGATTGTCTGTATTCGATGGGTAGGTTCGAATGTCTGCCTTTAAACTTGACTTTCGAGAAACCGGCAGCACTCAGGACGTGAACTTCTGCAGTTTTCCTCTACCCTGGCCAAACGTCGAGGCAAATGCGAGTACTTCTAATAAAGTCGAATGCAGCCTCAGATTATCACTGGTTATCGCTATGTAATTTTTCCAAAAGGATAGATAGATAGATAAACGTTAATTTTTCAGTCTGCTGACCTTAAAAAATTGACTTTCTTACACTACCATTTGTTTACAGAATTTGCTTAAAACTAACCCTTAAAAACTAACATCCATCCATACCTTACCTCTAAAACTGCACGCTCTTATCGCCTTGCCTCCCTCGCTTCGCCTTGCCTCGCTCGCATGTCCCTACTTTCTCGCATTGCCAAACTCTACTTTCGCGGCTAATACCTAATACTTATCTACTATTTACAATATTTACAGAATACTTATATCTACTTCCTCTCCTATTTACAATCTTTCCTTCTCCATTCCTCTTCCTCGTTCCTGCTCTTCTTCTCCATCTTACGCAGCACTCCCTTCACCCATGCTACTGCCCTTTTGTCCCCCCTTTCATGCATCAATACTTCCATGCTTAACCCACTCCTTTCCACCACTAAGCACTCCTCTAACCAGTGCTCCTCTCTTGCATCCCCCTTCCCACACAGTTCACACATCTTCTTCCCCCTAGAGAGCCAGAACGTATTAAAATCCTCGATGCAGCCACATCTCATCCTCGCTATAAGCTCCTGACTTCCTTTCTGTCCTTTCTCACACAAACATTGCGCTCTCGCCCTTAGCATAATCCACACAGAGTTACCGTTAAACCGTGACTCTCTTATTCTCTCTTTCCCTGCCGTCTTCTCACTCTGCATGCCGTTTTTCTTAACCAACTCATATACCTTCCTTCCTCGTGCATCCTTCTCACTTCATCCATCTGCAGTCCATTCGTTCTAAAATACCTTTCCCTTTCAACCTCCATCTTCCCACATCCTCTCCTGTTCTCCTTCTCCCACGAACACTCCCTAACCAGCTTACTTCCCCCCTCTTCCAAAAATTTCTCCTCATATTTACACGCTGGACTCCCCGCTATAATCCCTACACTCGTTCTCCCCGTCTCCCTCCTCACAATATTATGAAAATATTAGGCGTGTCCTTTGCCAACCCCAGTGTCCACTTTACATACCTCACCTGTGTCCTATTTACCTCTTCACTTTCCTTCCACCCCCACACCTCGTCTCCATACAATAGCACACTCATCACTACTGAGTCAAACAATTTCATTCTCCTTCCAAAATCATCTGCGAATAACTTCTTTCCCAACCCCCACACCTGCCTCATTACCACATTTGCCCTTCTCACTCTCTCTTTTATGTGACCATCCACTCCCCCATTCCTCCGAAACAAGAAGCCCAGGTACACATACTTTGTCACCTCCTGCACCGCCTTTCCCTTCCACTTCCACTCCCCTCCCTTATCCCTTCCGCCTCCTTTTCGGAACACCATAACCTTGGACTTTTCCGCATTCAGCTCTAACCTGTTCTTATCCAGGTATCTTCTCAACCTATCCATCATCTCCTTTAAGGCCTCCTCGCTTCTTGCCAGCAACACTATGTCATCTGCATACGCTAGTGACTAAATTCTAACCCCTCATATCCTGACTCCTCCAACCACCCGGCCTCCACCTTACTTTCCATATCCGCAATTAAAATCGCAAAAAGCGTTGGGCTAAGCGGACACTCTTGCCTTAACCCCCTATCCATCCAGAATCCCTCCGAAATACCCTCCCCTCCTCTTACCTTATCTTTGGTCTCATCATATATCTCTTTTACCCTCTCGAGCAGGTCTCTCTCCACTCCCATATCCTACATCGCCTCTCACAACCTCCCCCTATCCACCGAAGGAAACGCGCCCCTGGAGATCCACAAAAAACGCCTGCGTCTTCGGCAATATTCCTTTCCCCTCGACATTCTTCCGCAGTCTCTCCGCCACCACCACCGCTTATACTTTAGGGGTCGTGCATAAATTACGTAACGCAATTTTCCGACAATTTTGACCCCCCCCCCCCCCTATGTAACGCTTTTTCCGACTTTACTCTGTAGTTTTTCACCATTGTGTAGCACTCAGCTAGACCCCCCCCCCCAAAGAAAGTGATACGTAATTTATGCACGACCCCTTATACGCCGTATTCATTAGCGTAATCCCTCTGTAATTTTTCTGTCTATCCCTATCTCCTTTCTTATACAGTGGCACTATTAACCCTTCTCTCCACCCTTCTGAGAATCCCTCCCCCCCCCCCCCGCCATACCATGCTTCGTTCTCTACCCCGTCCAGCCCTGCTGCTTTGACCTTCTTAACTTCCGTATCTGTTTCTCTATCTGCTCGTCATTCAACTCCTTCATCTCTCCCTCTCCCGTTCTTCTACTCCCACCACCCCTCTTCCTTGAATCTGAGCCCTGAAATTATTCTTTAAAAAGCTCCCTCCACTCCTCACTCCCTATCTTCTCGCTTATCCTTACTTTACGCTTCCTAAACCTATTTATTATCTTTCAGGCGTCCCCCTCTGTCTTAACACTTCCTAACTCCTCTTTCAGGTCTTTCTCCTTTTAATTTTCCCAAAAGGATCTTATGGTGCTATTAGGTTCTTAATAACTCACATTTTTAACAAATTTTTTGAACATAAATTATTCAAACATTTAAATCTATCTTCATAAAAAATCATTTATTATTTAAATGTTCTCATCCAAGCATTACCTTTTCTACTATGTCAGTTGGTCTACTCATGAAACTAAATAGGTTAAAAAATTGTAATAACTTTATTAACTGTTTCTATATTTTCAAATTATAACAATTTTTAGGTACTAATACCATGATATTCGTAAAATTTCTCATTTTTTTTCACTATATTTTCTTACATGTTATGGGACGCAAAATTATAAGTTGAAAAATAGAGAAGTTCAAGTGGCAATGACGAAAAATTGAAGCCTTGAGAACCATAAGACGTTGACTTTTCAATGTAATTACTACATACATTTAAGATTTGGATTCGACTTCGGATCACAAGCAATATATTATATAGTTTTACATTTTCTTAGTTGAATAATTAATATATGGTAGAAGATTGTTTTTTACAAAAAAGTTTAGATGATGTACTTTATAGCTCTTCATGATTGAGTGGCGGACACCTACTTGAGTTTCCTCTATTTCTTTTCGGGTCAGTCTGGAAATCGAGTGACTCTCCATGTGTATTTTCACACGTTTTACGCTGCGATCAATACATTTATAGATTCCAGCTAGAATATTATGAGTCTCCAATATGGCAAATGCGTCACCATCGGATGTTGATAATACAATTTGTTCTTCGGTTGGTACAGGCCCAAACGTAGTAAGTCCTGTTTTAATTTTAAGTGATCTATCAGAAGGAAATGTGTATCTTCGAAGTTCGAATGTTCGGTAGATATTCATATTGGAAATAAGCCGAATAAATCTGAGTTGTTCAAGTCCACATCCTTTTCCGTCGGCAGAAGGAAGCCTTGTAGAAGAAGCCACAGACCTGGCAAGAGGATCACTCCTTGCAAGAAAAGGCCTTGCAGGAGGAGACCTAGACCTGACGCGAAGAGAAAGCTCGGCAGGAGGAGACCTGGTCCTGGCACGAAGAGGAGGCACGACAGAAGGAAGTGTACTCGCAGATAAATGATTTATGTCAGAAGAAAAAGGAGATGGTCCGCGACGAGGAACACCAGGAATAGGTTCGCCATTGGGTAAACACTCAAACTGCGCATTTAACTCTGCAACAAGAAAGGATTTTGGATGATTTTCACAGATTACTACCTATTTCAAATATTTTAAGATTGCATTACGAGAAACTAAGCTATCAGGGAACGTATTTCTTATGGGTATGAATTTTACATGTTACTAAAGGTTGCGTGACAGGACATGCGTCTATGATAAAACAAAACAAAAATCGTGATCATTATTAAATGTTATTTTCGATCAGCTTGATAAGTCGATTTTTAGCTACTCTTAAATCATAGTGAGTATACAATTAACTATGTTAGCATGTATTGTGAATAGTTTGAATAGACTACTTGTGGACAGACTTTGAAGTGATTTTTAAAATCCTCAATTGTAAAATGTTGAACTCTACTTTTTATTTGTTTTATCTCAATTTTCATAAACAAATTTAGAGTTGCTGTCTTTCTAAACGAATAGCGTCAACATTTGTTTACGGAATCACCTAAGAATGTCTTTCCAATAATTCATAGCTAGGATACATTTGCTATTCATAAACATCAATATATTGAAAGAAGCATAGCAAAGAGTCATCGAAAATAAATTGTCTATTAATTCCGGAAGAAATGAGCCTATTCGTTGAAAAATATCGAAACTGTCAAATGTTTTATAAAAATTGTATAAACAATATCCAAATGGCATCCATTTTCAATTAATCGTCATGACACATTCATTCCTCTTAAATTATAGACCAAAAGTCTGAATTCGGATGAACTAAAAATTGTCAATCCCGAAAAAGTAGGTTTTGTTCAATTATTTGTTAAATATCGTATTAAAGAATTTTTCTAAATTATTCTCACCCACTGGGAATTATTTCGAAATCGTTGTATCATAGCAGTATATATGTATTTACATGAAATCTGAGTTTGCTACAACTCCCCCCAAACAACTCCCCTTCAAACGCCATGCTGCTCCTCAAAACAAATTTTAAGAATTAATATTGAAATGCCAAAGTTGAGTTTTTTTTTTAACTTTTCCCAAGTGGCATTTCTTTCGAGACATTCAGATTGATCAAAAAAGATATTAAAACAGTGTTACAACAATATGGGAATAATTTCCAGTTGGTTAGAATAATTCAAAAAAATTGTTATTTTGTTATTAACAAATTAATGAAGAAAAGTCATTTTTTGGGATTGGCAATGTTTAGCTCATTGAAATTAATAGATTTTCTATCAAATATGAGAGAAATGAATTTTCCATTACCATTAATCAAGAATAGATGCTTGTTGGTAAATGTTTAGACAATTTTTATAATTAATTCACAGTTTGGCGACTTTTCGAGGAATAGGCTAAATTTTTGTTTACGGAATCAACTAGGTATACCTAGTTGACATACATGTCTTTCCGATGACCCTTTACTATGATAATTTGCAAATTGATAACAATTATTCATTATTTAAACAATTTTGATAAACAAATTCACAGTTTGACGATTTTTCAATGAATAGGCTCAATTTTTGTTTACGGAATCAACTAGGGATGTCTTTCCGATGACCCTTTGCTATGATACTTTGCAAATTGACAACACATATTCATTATTCGAACAACTGTTATAAACAAATGCATTTTGTGTCCATTTTTTGCCGATTGACAAGTTTGATTGTTACGCAATCCAATGAACTCACGTAGTATTCAACAGCAGTGCTTTTAAATAAAAGCACTGCTTTTGAATACTACATGAGTAACACTGTTTTAATATCTTTTTTGATGAATCAGAATGTCTTGAAAGAAATGGCACTTGGTAAAATTAAATAAAAAATTTCCAAGTTGTTGAAAAACAAATTTTTAAAAAATTACAAAAAATCTAATCACAAAAATCTTTTCAAAATTTAAAAAGCTTCTATTTAAAAAAAACTTCCAAATCGGATGAATAGTGGAGGCTAACATTTTATTTGTCCACGGGTACCTTTTTTGCCCCACTGTGTATCGCCTGGTCTAACCAGGAGTTGAAAGACTCTCATCGCCGTCCACGCAACGTCCGTGAATTATTTAAATCGGGTTTTCTCGAGAATCGTTGAAAAGCCGTTTATTGATTCTGAAGGGTGTATGTTCCCCTTGTGAAATCTTTTCAATGGTCACCAAAGCAAACGAAAAATCATAATATAAATATTGAAAAACATAGTTAGAAATTAACTTTTAAGAGTTTCTACGACCTAAAATGGCTGTGCGTAAGAACAAACTACGCAAGCGTCATTAATGTCGACGCCGCGTACGTGTTCAGTCGGTGATCCGTCATTTTACAACAGCTGGTAGCAACGTTACACGACGCATGGCTTCTTTCAAATTACATTTACTGATAGTCTCATAAAAGATTGGATTATTAATAATTATTTGATATGCAGATAAAAAAATCAGTTCTTTAGATGATTAACAGTGTTTTGCTACATGAAAGTCCAGCGAGAATACAAAGTGGTGAACTAGGATTTCAGAAATACCTACCTATTTTATTAGATAAAAAGGAAGATTGTAAGAAAGAATCTTCCTAGGCCGAGGAAATACAAATGCTAAGAAAATATATATAAATGTAAAAAAAAATTTACCAAAGAGTATTAGGTTTGAGCAGATGTTTTAAATTGTGAAACAATTGATTAAGAATAGATATTTCACTATAATATTATATTCACCAATAGAATTAAGGATGATTGCCAAGCTGAAGAACAGAGTATAAACGACCCTCATTTTTTCAGGCAGAGGAAGAAATTGTTAATGTATTAATAAAGAAATTGTTCAACAGTATACCAAAATAATATTCTAGTGCTTCTTTAGAGATTATATAATGTACCCTGCACTCGTCATCTCATAAATCATAGTCAAGCTTCTCCTGAGATATTTACATTTCATTGAAGTCTGGTTCAAAGATAAGAATTTAATTACTAAATGCTTTAACGTCAAGGTAAAAAATTCGGTATATATGTATATATATATATATATATATATATATATATATATATATATATATATTATATATATATATTTTTTTTTAATTTAACATCTAACGTAATATATCCTCTGTGCGAAGTCAGAAACGACCCTACTTTCAAAATTTTTAAATTAAAATTTGAAATTAATATTACCACAAGGTTTTTGTATTTCATTCTGCCTATTATCTAAAACAATTTAAAAAAGAACAAGAACAATAATTTTGTACAATATATAGACAATCAAACCGTTGCATTTTTGCTCAAAACTACCGATATTCGGCAAAAAACAGACACATAACCTTAAGTTCTTAAAAACTGCCAGTTTAATTTTTAAATTCAAATGATTTTTAATTAGTATACAATCATATTACATTATTTTGTATTCATTTACATTCGCAATTCCTTGGAACAAAACACACAGTACGAAAAAATTTAATGCGAAAAATTCAGTCTTGTTATTTTTGTTTAATTTTCTTCATTTTGCAAGTTTTTTTAGGCGGTTCCTTCTTCTCTTGCTTCTTCTCGATCAATTTTGTTCCCTGGACTATCCGTAGTGATAATAATTTTCCCTCGATTTCTCGTATTGGTTGAAGTCTTTCGTGGCCTAGCTTTTGGGAATCCACGTATTTCTTCTGGTGACTTTCCTGGAAGAAATAGACAAATTCGGTTCCCGATCGGAACATCATCGAGGTCAGCCGACATTTCACTTTCATTTCCCGGTTCATTTTCATTTTCCAGAGCTGGATTTGTCGAGTTGCTATCGACGTTGACATCTGTGATCATTTCTCTATTTGTGAACTCACTGCCAAGGAAGTCTGATGCAGAACATGTATCCGAAGCAAGTTTTCAATCTTCTTCAACACTTCTCGATCCGTGTT
>CAKNYM010053140.1:107372-125283 GCA_932195095.1 Andricus curvator | reverse complement strand
TTGCATTTCGAACTAATTCGAATGAATCCGAAACAATCCGAAGCAAGTTTTGAATTTTCTTAAACCCTTCTCGATCCGTGTTTTAACCCCAAATTAACTCCTAATCTGAATACATGTATCCACCTTAAATTCAATCCGTATGGATCAGAGGCTTACTCATCAATCCTTCTTCATTTATGTATTAGTACCAACTTCGATAAGTGTGAATCCGAAACCAATGCGAAGGAATCACACACCAATCGGGAACAAACTTTCCCCAATCCTATGAATCCCGGCTCATCCAAAAAGTCTTTTCAATCCTTCTTAATTATTTTCAATGCGAATGAATCTATCCCCTTCTAGAAAATCTCTGAAATTTTGACAGTTGTTCACGGAGGCCGATTTTTTACAAAATCTCGATTTTTTCCCCGCTTTCGCGTATCTCATCGTTTTCGAGATAACTCAACATTTTTATTTTTGAAATATTTCTACTGGACTAATTCGGGGTGCCCGAGGATCATTTCGTCCTAGAATACCCTGAAAATTTAATCAGCTTTCATGTATCTCTACTTTACTCTACTATATTAGTTCGAGGTGGTCGCTTTCTGTTTTTGAGATGAAACAAAATTTTTAATTTGTTTTGGAATTTTTAAATCATTCTATTGGGTTAGATCGAGTTTGTCGAAAACAATCCTGCTCTGCAAACCCCTTGAAATGTTCTGAGTTTTCATGTATCTCTGATCGTTTTCGATATAATTAAAAATTTGTATTATTGTGTTTTCAAATTTAAGATTTTTTTAAATTTCTAAAATCTGTTTACTGATATCATCATTTTTAAAGATAACTCAAAATGTGAATTTTTTTTTGCTATTTAAAAATTTATTTATTGGGTTAGTTCGAGTTGGTCAAAAACAAACCCCTTCCGCAAAAAGCTTAAAATTTACTTAGTTTTCACGTATCTCTGACCGTTGTCGAGGTAATTCAAAATTTTGATTGTTTATAATTTCAAAAAATTGTGTACTGGATCACATCGGGGATGCTGAGGATCGAATTCTTTGAAAAACCCCGAAAATGTTGTCAGTTTTCGCGTATCTCTCGCCGTTTTCAAGATAAATCAAAATTTTCATTTTTTTGTATTTTAAAAATCCTTTTAGGTTATTTCGAGTTAGTCGACAACAAACACCCTCTTCCTTTGACCGTCTTCGAGATGATTCAAAACGTTTAGTTTTTTTTTTATTTTGAAATTATGTTTACTGGTTTAGGTGGGGATGGCCGAAGGCAGGCCCCTTTAGAAAATCCTACAAATGTTGTCAGTTTTCGCGGATCTCTCACCGTTTTCAAGATAACTCAAATTTTGATTTTTTTTTTGTATTTGAAAAATCTTTTTATTGGGTTAGTTTGAGTTTGTCGAAAACAAACACCCTCTGAAAAAACCTTAAAATTCTGGTAGAAAGAGATTCCCCTCTTTTAAACCCTGAAAATGTTGTTAGATTTCACGTATCTGTGACCCTTTTAGAGATAATTCAAAATTTTTTTTTTTTTTGTAATTTGGAACATTTGTTTAGTGTCCCCCTTAGAAAACTTTGAAAATGTCGTCAGTTTTCGCGTATCTCTCACCGTTTTCGAGGTAACTCAAAATTTTGATTATGTTTTGCATTTTGAAAACACTTTCTTCCTTTTCCCCTATGTTTAGAGTGACTAACAATGAATTATAACTAACTAAGTGAAAACAGGACAGTTAAGAATTTAAAAAAAAAATGTAACTATCCAGCTCTACTAAAGAAGAAGTTATAAACTATAATAATTTTTTAGAATAATTTTTTTAATTTGCATTAATTATTACCTCGCTCTAAGTGAAAAGTGGACAAAAATATAAATATTTCAGAAAGCTCCACAACGTTGTCGCATCATTCAAAGAGAATATTATCAAAAAATAATAATAAATCCTTTGAACAATTATGTTTGATAACTTGAATTAATTATTACTTCATTCTAATTCAACAGCTGTGAATGAGTTGAAAATTTCGAAAAAAAATCGCAACTTTCTAACTTTATTCTAAGAGAAAATTGCTCAAAACAGTACTAAATTACTTAAACAAGTCATGGAAAGATCTAGCTATCAGTGGAGAATATTTATGCATTAGAAAACTTGTATTTAAAAAAAAACCATTTAAAAAATCATAATTAGCCGGAAAACTCAATTTTTCACTTATTGGGTTTTTTGGGACCTAATATTGACAGTTGTAAATAAAATTGACAAAAATGTCTTTTTCTTTTATGAGAAATACGTGTCAATTAAACCTAACGGGGTTTGCAGAAACTACAAACTTTTTTTAGGTCCTACAAGAAAAAGCTAGTTCGTTAACCAGCCATTTTGAATGGAAATTAAAAAAGTTAGAGCGTTTTCAACATTTTTGAGACCTTTTTTTGAATATCACAATTTTATGTACGGATTATACCTTTTAGATTTTTAAGTTTTAAAACTTCTAAAATGCCTACATGTCGAATTTTTCTCAAAAAATTTGAAAAACTTTCAATATTACAAAAACGGACTCCAAAACGGAGTGACTTTCTTCGTTTTTGAAATAATTAGGAAATAAATATCTAGGTACATTTTTGCACCGCGTAACATTTTTATTTTTTTGTAACTTCAACTTTCTATTCAACCTATTATTCCTAAAAATTTCAGAAAAAAGGTGGGCTTTTTTAGATTTTTTTCCCCAAAAATCCAAAATAACGTTACCAATTTTCATTATTTTTTACATATTTTGTGGATTTTGAAAGAGTGAAAGAGATTCGATAAATTAAAATAAGAAAAACCTTAAAATCTCAAAAATTGCAAAAAGTCAGGGTTTGAAAAAAAATCAAAAGAACAAATCCATTTCAAATCAGGCAGGTACTACACTTGAAATCGCAGAATCTCTTGGGAACAAAATATGTTGTTTTTTAGAGAAAATTAGGCAAATCGTATTTTTGAATTTTTTTCTCTGTTTTTCAAAGAAATCCCAATTTTTTGTTTAAACTTATATAACTTTTGACCTCATTGCAATATTTAAGATTCTGGTACAGTTTATTGCTTTCTTTCGAAATCCGCGAGAAAATTAAGAAAATGTTCAAAATTAGTATAATGACGGCGGTTTTTCTGAAAATATTAAAAGTCGATTTACTCAAAAAACCCACACTTATATTTTCTGCCAATTTTTTTTTTAAATTTGTACTATCATAGGAAAAATATTTTGTGAGTTTTATGCGGGCAAAATAACTTTTGTGGCCAGGAGAATTTTTTTTTCCATAAAATAGAATTTTCGCATTTTTCTTTCAAACAACAACAGATACGAAAAAATGTGAGGGAAATAATTAGCACAGTTAAAAAAGTTCTACCAAAAGTTTCTCTACTCATTTATGATATCTTGTACCATTTCCGAGCAAAAAATACAATATTTCTTTCGGAAACTACAGTTGCAGCATTCGTTCGGCATTCAAAATTATTCTATTATAAAGTTGCAATTCTTATTTAATCCTAATGTTATAGTGCGCATTTTATTCATTGAGAGAGTCTGTAGAAATCTCACTGGTACGTTTTTATTAAACAAATTTTATTTAAGAAAAGTATTTTTTATAAAATGAACAATGTTATAAGCCCTCAATAAAAATTTTTCAAATAAAAACGTACTGAAGAGACTGGTAGAGAATCTGGCAAGAAATGAAATAAGTCCTACAAAATTTGTTTTAAGTAAGAATTGCAACTTTTACCTGCAGAGAAAAAAAACACAAAAACTCTAAATAACTAATAATAAACAAATTTTCTTTCAAAATTAGTTACAATCAACGAATAGGTAATTAACAATTTTATTTCTTGCAAGTTTAATAAAAACGTACCAGTGAGATTTATACAGACTCTCTCAATGAATAAAATGCACCCTGTAACATTAGAATTAAATAAGAATGGCAACTTTTACCTAAAGAATGCAAAAACATTAACCCCTAAGTAACTATTGTGAAATAAAGAATTTCAACCTGAAATATTTTGTCTCAAGTTTGCTGATCACTGATTTACCTTCTTCAATTGGTTTCCAATAAATTGTTGACAAATGTAATTAAAGAATAATGTCACTTATTTACAGAACACCTACAACCCATTTCCTCCCTTGTTGCTGATACATAAAATCGGATAATATTGCCTACATGATAAGATCAAATAAAAATTAAACTATGTTTTTGTAATTCAGTTTGCACTTACCTTCTCGCATTCTTCATCTAGGCAGTTCTGCATCAATCTTTCGAATTTTCGCGAATGTCTGCGAATTGGTGTTTAGGAACATGTTACCGACCGAACACACTAGCTACATTTTGATTATGCATTTCTAAACAAAGACCTCATTTGAATTTCGCGCCTAATGTATTTGGTACCGTAGGAAGTGTTTCACAGCGCCATCTTCACCTGACTTACCGGCCAGACTAAATACATCTAGATGGGAAACAACTACTTCGAAACTGAACGGAAGTCTGTTAGGACAAATGAAATTTCTGTGACATGGAAATCATGGCACATGCCAGTTCGGATACCTAGACATTAGGATAAATGAACATTAGGAAAAATGAAATTTATGACAAATGATAATTCGGATAAATGTAAAATATGGCAAATAGAAATTCTTCTAAATGAATATTAGGTTATGTGGAAGTTCGGAAAAAGTACATTTATGTCGAATACAAATTCGGAAAAACAGAAATTAGATTTAATTAAAATTAGGATAAATAAAGATTATGGTGAATCAAAATTCGAAAATACGAAAATTATGCCAAATGAGAATTCGGTACAATAGAAATTATGATAATGGGTAGTTAGGAGAAATAGAGGTTATGTGAGTTGACAATTCGACAAAATAGAAATTATAATAAATTAATGTTCGGCAACTTGATTTTGGAACAAATGAAACTTAGGTAATATGCAATTTGGGGTATATTCATGCGCCTCGAGACTGACGATCATCTCGTATCGTTATGCATCACTAGTTGGTTGCCTTCTCATTTTTCTTTCCTCTTTTTTATTCATGTCCGAAGAAACAAACTTTTTTGTTTTTAGGAATTGCAATAGGAGCATTTTTTGGTGGTTGCCCAAAGGTCGTTGGATTCTTCTTTTATTTTCAGGAATTCTGTACATTACAATTTAATCATGATTAAAAAATAATCATGATTAACTAATCATGTATTCAATCGGTGTTGGTGAAATTAAACTATTTGGAGTCTGTTAGTTTCTTAGATTGTGACAATAGTTCGCGTGTGGGACTGTCTGACAGCGTGAGACAGGTGAGCTTCTGGAGACGACCTCTTGAAGGAGGAGCTGCCTGGCGTGTCCTTCTTTTCCTCTTTGCTGCTTATCTCTCTTTCGCTTTGCTTCATGCCTTATGGCGAAGCTGGCGCGAGGGTTAATGCCGAGGTTAATGCCGTTGGTTCAAGGGATCTACGCGTAGTTTAACATCGAGCAGCAATTGTATGCGTCCTGCGACGCTACAGAAGTAGTGCGGTGGTCTAAAGGAAAAAGAAGGTACCCCAAGTACGTTCACACGAGAATCAAGAACCCAATGCCAAGGTTAGCCGCCGCAGAGTGCCAGTGGGGCAGAATCCTGAAAACTTGGCCAAAACCCTCAAATTAAATTTTATCGTATACACCAGTGTTGGGTAGTAACTTCTTACAAGTCAAGGGACCCTACTCAAATCACGTAACGGATTATAGGCCCTCTCCAAGACCCCCACTAATGGAATTTTTTTTGTATTTAAGATAATGCTTTGCAGGGTGAAAATTCATTTCCAAAATGTTCTGATTTTTCCTTGATCAATTTTTCACTTTCCCTGATCATTAACATTCAAATTCCAGCATTTTATTCTAGTAATATTTTTAAAACACGGTCTTTTATAAACGGAACAAAACAAAATTTTGAACAAGATATTCTCTCGTAACCCATCTATCATCACCATACTATTACAGATATTGTGATCAAATTTCTAATAAAAGATCAAAGGTACAAATATATTTGATATGAAATTATTATATCAGAAATTGAGCAAAAAAATTAAATTTTTCAGGTATATTTATATTTTCAAACAAACCCATTTTTTAAGTTTAATAAAGACCGAATTTATTTTAAATTTGACAGGCTAGGCATACTGAAGTCACAAAATCGTTCTAAGACAAAATATGTTGTTTTTCTATGTTGCTTTTTAAGGGATTTTAGATGACTCCTATTTTACCGTTTAAACGAAAATTTTTTAAAAATCAGTTATGAGTATTAAAAGGGACGACTGAAAAATCCCGAAAAATAAAATTCCCGACACTGCAAAATTGCCGAATTGGAAAATTCCCGAATAATAAAATTCTCGAATAATAAAATTGCCGAAAAATAAAAATCCCGAATTGGAAAATTCCCGAATAATAAAATTGCCGAATTATAAAATTGCCGAATTGGAAAATTCCCGAATAATAAAATTCCCGAATAATAAAATTTCCGAATTATAAAATCCCCGAATTGGAAAATTCCCGAATAATAAAATTCCCGAACATTTTATAATATGACCGAATTGGAAAATTCCCGAATAATAAAATTCCCGACAGTTTATAATATTACCGAATTGGAAAATTCCCGAATAATAAAATTCCCGACAGAAAATTGCCGAATTATAAAATATCCGAATTGGAAAATTCCCGAATTGTAAAATTCCCGAATTTAAACAATTAAAATTGTTTTATAAATATATTTTATTGAATAAAAATACAATGATAAAATATTATTTTAAAGATTCATTTTTTAGGTTTAAAATTTCAAAAATTATTATTTAAATTTAAAATAACAGTAATTGAAAATAATATATTTCTGAGTGACCATTTTTTGTTTGAAAATGTGCATAGCACTTAAGAAAAATACAAAAAACGTTCGTAAAAATCGAATTTTCGATTAAAAAATATATATATATATATATATTTCGAGTTTGTTTGAAAAATGTTAGTAGGTTTGGAGAAAACTTGGGGGAATTTTTTTTTTCTTTCGAAGCGTACGTCTTTAAAAATATGGTCGATGATAAATAATTCAATTCTCCATTTAAAGAAAAGGCGATTGCTCACATTTTACCAAATTAAGTTGTTGGATCGACACAAGAGAGGTTTATTTAAAAAATAGCATTAGGTTTCGAAAAAATAGAGGGCGAATTTTTTCTTGTTCGAGGGGCAAGTTTTCTAAAATTCATACGGCGTTAAAAAATCCAATTGTCAACTTTAAAATATGAGAATTAAGCTTGCAGCTTTTAAGTTGCTGAATTTTTACACAAAAAAGTTTGGATAAAAAACATTAGGTTTCGAGAAAATAGAGGGGGAATTGTTTTCGCATGAGGGGCACGTTTTCTCAAATGTAGACGGTGATAAAAAAGGCCGTATCTACATGTACCAACATTTCTGTACAAGTAGCCAAATTTTTTCGGCACGAATACGGGGATCTGGAACAGGGGCTATTTGTAACGAAATTTCGGTACGTATAGCTGCATTTTTTCGGTACGCTAAAAAATCCAATTTTTAATTTTGAAAAAACAACAATTTAGCTTTCAGCTACTAAGGTGCTGAATCGATACATAAAATTTACGAAGAAAAAGTATTATTAGGTTTAGAGAAAATTAAGGCGCACGTTTTCTATAATTTGGATAGTGATGAAAATACAATTAGCATTTTTTTCGAAATGTGAATTAAACTTTTTGCTACTGAGTTGCTGAATCAATACAAAAAAGTTTAAACAAATATAATATTAGTTTTCGAGAAAATGGAAGTGAAGGTTTTTTTCGCGCGAGCGGCACGTTTTCTAAAATTTAGACGTGGAAATTCACCTTTTAGCTATTTCGAGAAAATGGAGAGGAATTTGGTGGCTCGAAGCGCACCGTTTGGACGCAATATCAAAAGGAACTTTGGACGGTGATAAAAATGTAACATTACATTTTATTTTTAAAGTGAGAATTTAGTTTCCGCTCTAAAGCATCTCAGCCTTTTCCGGATGTTAAGCTTGATGCGACTGCGCATGCATACAGGGGTCTTAGTGAAAAATGCGCAATCAGGCCCTTATGGTATGCTAACGAAATAAGAATTAAAAAATGAGATTATAAAAATTCTTTTGTCACAATGTGTATTATAATTTTTTGATTTTTTGAGCCGATAATCTCATTTTCGAGATTTGTGGATTGGGTCCTTATATAGCATATATGCTATAATATATGCATTTTCAATGTACGAGGGACCGTATTTTCGAGTTGAGCCGGAAAATTTCCTATACGAATGTATGGTACTGTTCTTTTTTAAGTTAATGAGAGAAAGCCAAAATAATACATTTGTGTATGAAAGTCTTCCGCCTAACTCGAAAATCAAACTTCTGGTCGTGTACCAGGTATCTAATATAATATTCTACAGGATTTCTCAAAAAATTTCAAACTACATGATGTCAAGAGTAATTCCAAAAGTAGTTTGGAACACCCCTTTGAACCAGGTCAGACTCTACGTTTTGACATCCTCAGTCTAGCTGTTTGTGCACCAGGTATGTATAAAACATAATATTCTGCAAGATTTCTTTCAAAATTTAAACGGATATGATATCAAGAGCAATTCTGAACGCTCTTTCGACAACTCCTATATATATATCGGACCCGGCAACGTATCTACAATAATACTGTACAGAAATTTTTAAAAAATTTTAACGGTAAAAAAAGCTCTCGGTAAATCCGGAAAAGACCAATCTGGTCATTTTCACGAGAAATTATAAAGTTCCGAAAGTTGACGCTCCTGTATTCTGTGGTGGGAGGCTGACTTGTTCAGACTCGGTTAAATATCTGGGAGTAATCCTAGATGGCAAGCTGAGCTGGGCAAAGCACCTGGAGACCCAATGCAGGAAATTTGTCATGACTTTTTGGATGTGCAGGAGAGCATTTGGGTTGACGTGGGGGCTAGGGCCTAAAATGCTTGCTTGGCTCTACTCTGCTGTCTTAAAACCCAGGCTCCTACATGCGGCCGTGGTCTGGTGGCCACGGGTGGAACTTAAAACAATGCAGGACAGGCTGCGAAGATTACAAACGCTAGCATTTAGGGGCTTGACTGGAGCAATGAGGACTGCGCCCACAGCGGCGATAGGATTCATGCTCTGTGAGGAACCCCTACATGTGGCGATAACCGCTAGAGCGGCACACGCGATGGGCCGTCTGGCAAGAGCAAATAGATGGACTCCGGGGACTAGACACACTAGACTCCCGAGTGATATCAGCGCACTGCCGATTCTACAGATGAGGCAAGATAAAATAACAAAACGCTTCAACTTCGCCAAAGCTTTCCGCGTCTGCATCCCAAGCAGGGATCTGTGGAAAGCTAATGGTAACCCACTACTCCAGGGGGAAATTTGGTATACAGATGGCTCCAAGGGAGAGGGAGGGTCAGGAGCAGGAATTTATGACAGCAAGAGAGGGAAAGGTATAGGGATCACACTTGGGCGACACGCTACTGTCTTCCAGGCGGAGGTCCTGGCCGTCCTTCGCTGTGCTGAAATACTAATAGAGCAAAACGCTGCTGGCAAACAGATTACGATCTGTTCGGACAGCCAAGCGACACTAACTGCAATAGGGAAACCAGACATAACATCAGAACTGGTTTGGGAATGCAAAAAAGCATTAAACCAACTTGCAGAAAAAAACAAAGTGGCTCTCATATGGGTCCCTGGTCACACAGGGATCAAGGGCAACGAAAAGGCGGACCAGTTGGCGAAACGCGGTGCAGCGAGCGAATTCATAGGACCGGAACCGGTACTGGGAATAGCGTCTTGCTGTGTCGGGATGGCCATTAAGAGCTGGATCCGAACAAAACACCGGAAATGCTGGGAACAAACCCAGGGTTGCCGGCAGGCGAAATCCATCCTGGGGTATACCTATAGGATGGGCAGAGCTAGGGAAATCCTGGGTTTACCCAAGAAAGATGTAAGGACAGTGGTACGGACCCTAACAGGGCACAACCACTTGAACTATCATATGCACAAAATGGGGTATAACCCCACGACAGAGTGCAGGAAATGTGGCAGGGATGACGAAACATCCCTGCATGTATTATGCCAGTGCCCGGCATTAGCTAGGCTGAGGCAACAGATCCTCGGGGCCCATTTTATGGACACAGAGGAAATTGCAACACGATCAGTGGTCGACATACTGGGCTTCGTCAAGAGGTCTGGATTCGACTGCTGAGAGTGAATAAGTAAGGGTGTGGCACAATAGGCTTTATAGCTTGAGCGCCAGGGGAGCTCCCCATGGGCTTCCCACCCGCATTAAAACTAACTAACTACGTGTATGTTAAGAGCAACTCTGAATTCATGTTACCATCTTCAGTGTACAAAGGCCCGTATTTTCGATTTAGGCGGAAAAAATTTCACATATAAGTGTATGCTTTTGTCCTTTTCTAATAAAGTTAGTAATAGGCAGATAGAATGATATATTCATATATATATATATATATATATGAAAGTTTACTATGAAATTTTTCCATCTCACTCGAAAATAGAGGCCCTGGTTGTGCACCAGGTATCTGAAATAATATTCTACAGGAACTGTCTCTATAAGGTATCTAGAGCATTATGCTACAGGTTTACAAATTTTAATGGGAATTACGCGCATCTGTTTATAACAAAGTCAGTGATGTGAACATCCAGGTGCCAAAAATTCTCAAATACTTTGGAATCTGCATCCAAGCAAATCTATGTAAGTATAAAATTTATTGTATGTTATTTATTTATGTAATTGTCTATTTATATAATTGCCTATTTCGTGTAATGTGTAAAGTTTAGAATATTCTTAATACTTTTTTGTTCGACAATCATTATATACGGATTTCAGGTAGACATACGGAGCGACTCAGGTACTGATTCACAGAAAAAACAGAAGATAAACTTTACATCGATTTCCGACGAAAGTTTCGCTGCAACAAAAATTAACCTTGTCGAATAAACTTTACATGAAACTGAGATAATTCCGTGTTTTTAAACTGTCTCGGAACAATTTGTCAGTTGTTTTTCAGTGAAAAGGCGTCTTCTGCTATGTAGTTCACAGCAGTGCAAAGAACAGAACAGTGAAGTTGGATGAAATTGGTCTGGAAATCAGGACACCAGATTTTTCAAAACATTGCACTTATTACCATTTCATTTTAAAAATAATTGCACTTATCGCGGACGAATGCTTATATATTTTTCATGACTATCAATAAAGCACTCGACAACATTAGAAAAAGTCGTCATATTCACTATGATCTTAACCATAATTCACAAGTTATGAGATAGGAATTTCCGTTTTGAAAGCTTCGAGATCCGTCGGTATTGCAGTTTAATATAAAATCCTTTTTACGGAGTAAAATTTTGAAGCTAATAATAGATGATTTATGGATTTATGAACAACTACAACTCCTATCGACCTTATTTCATGCTTCAAATTTTTATTATTTAACAAGTTAATTTTCAAACAGAAAAATCAGAAAAAAAAACTTTTCTTCTTCATTTTTTCGAAAATTCAGAAAAATAATTTCTTGAACTCAGAAGTTTTGGCATGTATAAGGGCACCCTGAGTCGTAAAATTTTATTTTGAAAAGTTATTTAATAAATATTTATCAAAAATATTGAATGTAAATAGAAAATCTTAATTTTGTACTGTAAATAACATTTTATATCATTGATGGAAATTTAAGTATATATTCTATCAGGTATTTCAGGTTGTGCGGAGGGTGGGAAATCAAAGATGTCTGCAAGCTGAGGGATAAACAATAATACCAATTGCATTGGGACAAAACTTTATTTTTTTCAAAACTCAGAAAAAAATGGTTTTTCACTATAAGTGTATTTTGACATTATTCTTTATTTTCTAAAAACTATTCAATTCAATTATGAAGTCCATAAAAAATGTGTAATGATTTTATTATTTAATTAAATAGCTTTCTCGAAATGAAAAATAACATCCAAATACACTTATAGTGAAAAATCGGGAAGACTGAAAAATTCTCGAGACTGTAAATTTCCTGAATTAGAAAATCCCCGAATAATGAAATTCCCGAATAAGAAAATTCCATAATAATTAAGTTCCCGGACATTTTATAATATTACCGAAATGAAAAACTCCCGAATGATGAAATCCCCGACAGTTTATGATATTACCGAATTGGAAAATTCCCGTATAATAAAATTCCCGACATAAAATTGCCGAATTCTAGAATATCCTAACTATAAAATTCCCTAATTATGAAATTCCCGAATTTAGACGAATGAAAAAATTTATTCATGAATATTATTTATTTATTAAAAATACAATGATCAAATATTTTCATCAACAAAAATTGTAATGTTTAAAGTTTCTATTATTGAAAAAATATTTTTTTGGATGAAAATTTTTTGACGACTGAAAAATTCTAGAACATAAAATTCATGACTCTTTCAAATTCCCGAATTGGGAATTTCCCGAATAATAAAATTTTCAAATATGTAATGAACTTCCCGAACTGGAAAATTCCCGAATACAAATTTTCCGAACAGCTTATGATATTACCAAAATAGTAATTTCCCGGCAATTTATAATATTACCGAATTTGAAAATTCCCGATAGAAAATTGCCGAATCATAAGATATCCGAAATGGAAAATTCCTGAATTATGAAACTCCCGAAACAATGGAAAAAATTTTTTTTCGATCAATATTATTTATTTATTAAAAATACAATCATCAAATATTCGTATAAAAAAAATCTTTTTTCTGATCAAAGTTTATAAAATTATTGTTTGAATTCCAAATAACAATTATTGAAAAAATATATTTTTGGATGAACATTTTTGGACGACTGAAAAATCCTAAAAAATAAAATTCATGACTCTGTCAAATTACCGAATAATAAAATTTTCGAATATGGAATAAAATTTCCGAATTGGAAAATTCCCAAACAGTTTATGATATTACCGAAATGGAAAATTCCCGACAGTTTATAATATTGCCGAATTTTTAAAATCCCGATAGAAAATTGCCGAATTATAAAATATCCGAACTGGAAAATTCTTGAATTATAAAACTCCTGAAACAATAAAAAAAAGTTTTTCAATGAATATTATGTATTGATTAAAAATCCAATCATCAAATATTTTTATTAAACAAATATTTTTTCTGTTCAAAGTTTTTAAAATTATTGTTTGAATTCAAAATAACAATTATTGAAAAAATATATTTTTGGATGAAAATTTTTGGACGAATGAAAAATCATAAAATGAAATTCCTTAATAATATCATTCCCAAATAATGAAATTCCCAAATAAAAAATCCCCAAATAGTTTATGATATTACCGAAATGGAAAATTCCCGGCAGTTTATAATATTACCGAATTTTAAAATTCCCGATAGAAAATTCCCGGATTATAAAATATCTGAACGGGAAAATTCTCGAATTATAAAACTCCCGAAACAATAAAAAAAATTGTTTTTCAATCAATATTATTTATTTCTTATAAATACAATAATCAAATATTTGTATAAAAAAAATTTTTTTTCTTCTTCAAAGTTTCTAAAATTATTGTTTGAATTTAAAATAACAATACTTGAAGACAATTTTCATCCAGAAATATAGTTTTTTTCAATTATTGTTATTTCAATGTTAAACAATAATTTTAGAAACTTTAAGCATTAAGAATAATTTTTTTCTTGATAAAAGTATTTAATTATTACATTTGTTTAAATTAGGGAATTTTCTAGTTCGGATATTTTATAATTTGGCAATTTTCTGTCGGGAATTTTTAAATTCAGTATAATATTATCAACTGTTGGGAATTATCCATTTCGGTAATATCATAAACTGTTCGGGAATTTTATTAATCATGAATTTTCCAACTCGGGAATTTTACAGTGTCGAGAATTTTATTTTCGGGATTTTTCAGTCGGACCGAAAAATCATTTTTGTCCAAGCTGTAAAAAAAATTAAGTTTTCCTCCCTGTAATTGGTATTATCTGGTATTATTTGATATTATTGTTTCTCCTTCGGCGTGTAGACAACTTGCCAGCTGACGTGACAACATTAAATACCTCATTGATGTCCATAAAGCCACTTCAAAATTAATTCGATTCCCATTTTTCGTTTTGTTCTTAACCTACAATACCGACTGTGGCAGAAAGTATCACGATAAAATCATTCAAGATCGGTTACCATCTCATGAACTTCATAAGCCATGGAATAATCTTTAAAGATGGTGACGATGGTTGTTGTTGAGTCAAGTTCTTTATTTACATTCAGGAAAAATACGTTTTGATTCGTCCGCAAAAAGTCTAATTATTTTCAAAATAACAATTAGGTTAGTAAAAAGTTGTTTTAAATCTGGTGTCCTGATTTATATAGCTTTTCACTCATACTTTGCCGGTTTTCCATTGCTGCAAAGGACGTAGCAGACGACAGCTTTTATTCCATCGTAAGATAAACTTTCGCCAAATAGCATGTAATCTTTAACAGCTGAAAATTTTACATGCAACAAAATTTAACTTCAGTTTTTTCTGTGTTGTTTCCAGGAAAAATGAATCGATTGTATGGAAAATATTTGAATCGGGGAATCTAAGAACGCCCATTCACGCGAATTGCGTTTTCGGTTTGTGAAATTTTTGATCGGTCTCATAAATTGACTCATTTCAATCGGTCACCATAGAGCCAATACCGATTGAGGCAACTTTTGTTGAATAATTTTTCTGTTTTTTATCTGAACCATCGGAACAATATTTTCTGGCTGAGCTTCTTACATATATTTCAAACAACTCAGCCAGTAAATGTCTTTACGATTGAAAAAGCTGAAAAATAATTCAACGAGGGTTTCATGAATTTATGGTGGCTGCATGGTGGCCAATTAAAATAATTAAAATTTGCGTGAATCAGCATTCTTAAATTCTCCGATTCAAATAATTTCAATTCAATCGATTATTCTTTTCTGAGTTGGCATGACAAGCCTCAAAGACTCTCAGCCTAATTTTTTTGCGTTCCCTGTTTTTTTTTGCAGAATGCAACTACATGATGACGTGGAAGTGGTTTGGGCACAACATAAAAGTCATACGTGAGTCCTTTTTCAACAAAATTTTAATTGGAGTTTTCTTTATTATATGCAAATTTTTTGTACTGGACGTCGATAAAAATGGACTGAAGAAGTCCTATGGAAAATACTGCAGAATAAACACTTCCTATAAAGACTCTTAAAAGAGCTGTCTTGGCTAAAAAGAACCCCAGATGTAACCTTAAATTCTCATAACTTGTTAGCTTTTAACAAGATTTTGATTATTTTACTCTTAAAACAGCAATTTCCGCTAATACACGCCAAACATAACCTTAAATTCTCCAAACTTCTTAGCTTTCACCAAGATTTCATCATTTTCCTCTTTAAACACCCATTTTTGCTGAGAAAACCCAAACATAACCTTGAATTCTCAAAACTTGTTAGCCTTATTCAATAATATTTCATCATTTTGCTCTTAAAGTAGTCATTTCCGCTAAAAAAGCCCCTCCCAGTAAAAAAAAAAAAACAAATTCAGGAGGATTGCGGTGAATTAGCATGTTTAAATTGGCCCGACTTCTGCTTTCTGATTCGTTGAAACGAATTAGGCCAGAGCGAATTGAATGCGTGTAAATTTGCCTTAATTCGTGGTCAAGGTCATTTCGAAATAAAATAAAAACAATTACATGCCTCGAGACTCGAACCAGCGATCTCAAGTGTATAAAGTCCAGAGGGCGACCACTGCGCTACGGGACTCATTGATGTTTATGTACAACGGATCCTTTATGCCGAACGCGTTGGTTATAGCTTACGAATTCGATTGAATAGGCCAGTCTTCAACTGTATTCGCGCTGGCGAATTCTGGTGAATTGGGGCTTGACCTAAAATCTCGCGAATTAAAATGAATTGGCGGACACTGAAAGTAATTCGTGCTGACGCATTCAAATGAATTAAATCCCCTAAAAATTTTTCGCTGAATTCGGGAGAATAGAATGTTTGGAGAATTTATTACTTTTCACGAATTTACACGAATTCACCACCATCTTCAATTCGAGATTGTCGCAAAGCAACATTCACGGAGGCTTGCGGCAAATTCTTCTCAATTCGTCCCAATTAGTTTCTTTTTACTGGGCTAACGTATAACCATAAATTCTTTGAACTTGTCAGCTTTCACCAAAATTTGATCATTGAGCACCCATCTCCATGAAGAAAACCTAAACATAACCTTAAATTCTCAAACATTGTATGTATTCACCAATAGTGGATGTTTTGAGATAAAATTTGATTTTAAACCATTTATTCCTGCGAAGAAAATCCAATAAATTTAAACTTAAATTCATAAGACTTATTGTAAGCTTACACGAAGATTCGAGGATTTTCTTTTAAATATAGATTTCTATTGTGAAATCTCGAACATAACCTCACATTTTTCACACCATATACTTTTCACCATGATTTGGTTATTTTTTTCATTCCAAATGTCATTTTCGTTAAAAAAACTCAAACATAACCTTCAATTCTTACAACTTGTTAGCTTTTACGCCTTTACCAAGATGTGATCACTTTGGTTTCTAAAAATTCATTTATTCCGTTAAGAAAACCCCAACATAACCTTACATTCCTAAAAAAGGTTATTTTTCACGAAGATTTGATGATTTTTCTTCTCAAATATCGATTTTCGTGAGAACCTCTACCATAACCTCAAATTTCAAAACCTTACTACACATGATCCCTCTTCTAATTGATTAACCACATTTACGCATTTAACGTGTTTATTTTGGTATATCATGTATTTTTTGAAAGTTCATAACTACATATACATATCAAACGATTATTGTTTTTTTTCCAAATCATTATTTATCACATTTACCCATTTTACCGCTAATACACAAAATTCTGTTAAAAAACGCGGTAAATATTTGACACTTACGGTAAATATCCATCTTTACTATTTATCGTCATTTAATATAGTAGGTTTTGAAAAATCATGACCACTAGATATAAAAGCCTTCAAACGCATCGTCTGTCATTTTTTTTTTGTGGCATTCTCATACTTTCGGAGCAGTGATTTTCACAAGACATACATCGGAATTTTCAATTAATTTAAATAAATTATTATAATGGCAACTGACGGCGGAGGTGGCAGAGGTCGAGGTGGAGGGCGGCAACGCCGCGTTAACGCAAGGAATAACCGCGGGAATGGAGCTGCAGTACCAAGTATGAAAAAGTGTTTTCAACTATTTGGTTAAAAATTCATTTTTTTTTGTGTTAAAAATTAAACTTTCTTGTTGAATGAAAAAACATAATTTTTTCTGTATAAAAATTCATCACTTATTCATTTAGTTGAAACATTGACTCTTTTCTTGTACATTCGTCCTTTTCGAGGAGAACTTCCTGCTTTTGGGTTAAAAACTGATATGAACTTTCAAAAATTGGTCTATCTAGCTTAAAAATTTAACTATTTGGTAGGAAATTCAACTATTCATTGAGAATTCGTCTCTTAGGTTACAAAGTTCAACCATTTCATTCAAAATGCTTCTGTTTGGTTGACAATTCTTCTTGTAGTTAATGAAAATTCAACTGTTTGGCTTAAAATGCAACCGTTTTTGGTTAAAATATAATATACTTTACTCAAAAATTTGACTATTTGGTTGAAAATTTATCTTTGAATGGTGGCAATTGAAATATTTGGTTAATCATTCAACTATTTTGTTGAAAATTCATTCCCTTGACTTGAAGTTGAACAATTTCATTGAAAATGCTACAATTTAGTTTAAAGTTTGACGGTTTGTAATGAAGTGTAATTTTTTTGTTATCTACAAATTTCACCATTTGGTTGAAAATAAATCTTCATAGGTGAAAAATTAAAATATTTGGTTGATCATT